>JAQFXW010001978.1:0-13828 GCA_034693945.1 Dendrobaena attemsi
CAATGGGGACACCATATATTGTATTGTATTGGAACTTTTATATAGCGCATGTTACAGAACAAGTCTACTCAGAAGCGCTTCCGGATCGAGGACTCCGAGGAAAAAGATGAGACTTCAAGGTGTGAACAGCAGTAGGAAGACAGGCAGAGAGCATAGTGGAACGAAGTGCAGGAGGAAGACCATTCCACAAGGAAGGGCCAGCTATAGCAAAAGCACGAGTTTGAGCAAAAGCAGTCCGAGCATGAGGCACAAGAAGATCAGATCGAGCGAGAGCGAAGTGGGGGGAGAGATGAAGCTGACAAAGGCCTTGACATGAGATCAGTAAGATAGCAAGGAGAGCAACCAGAGAAAGCACGATTGACCTGTATCAGGACCCGAAGTCGAATCCTCCGTGAGACCGGTAACCAATGGAGGTGATCCAAAGTATAGGCTGATATAGGAGAGAAACGAGGAAGACGAGCTATGAGGCGAGGTATGAGCAGCGAAGTTGTTTACAATAAACAAGATGTGGGATGAAGGATAAAGATGTTGGTAGAAACACAGAAGTGGGTGCCTAGATAATGTATACTAAGACAATAAGTAAGCATTTAGCCTGTACGACAGATGGAAATATTTTTAATATCAAGAAGCGGGATTGTGAATAAAAAAGTTGATTACAAAAGTGGAAATGGAATGAATGTTAATGTTGAATTGATTGTAAAATAAGAAGTTGAAATATAGGTTAAATAGACATCATATAATAAGCTGGTAGCGGCATTAATAAATAGCGGTAATCTGTGAAATTCCCGGCAGTAGTTATGTTAGTTGCCGAGTGTCTGTTGTATGTTCATTAATTGTATGTTCATTTTGGTACACATGTTTTGTTTTGGTAGCAACTGAAAATCGAAGAGCTCAGAGAGAAATCTAAGTCTGCGCCTGAAGGAGGTAACAACCTACTTCTCTTACTGTTTTATATTTCGATCTTATAATGCCAGGCAAAAGTTATGACAGATTTGGAACAAGTCCTATTGTATGGGCTTTTCAGCTTGATTACTGTTATATAGCTATATAGCCTCAAATCCTTGGTTATTTTTTCTTGGATGGGTTCAATTTGCACTTATTGGTATAATTCTAAAAGATTTAGTACAAGCCTTGTCACACAAAGTGTTATTATCATGTGTACTGTAACGCTAGTGCACTACACTGTTAAACCTGTTTCTGACAAGCCAACACGTTAACACTGGGTACCACTGTTAACCTTTTGCTTGATAGTTTCAAATAACAGATATTGGCTAGCTGATTGTGGTGGGCACTGGGCAGCAAGCAGGAATCATATACTTTTTTATGAAGGGCAATGGAGCCTTCAGATTTAGTGTCTTGGTGTAGTTTTATAATTCCATAAGAAATTGTATGAATTTTCAAATAAATTTGATCAAATGTTGAGGCATTAATATATTAAGATGTAAGAAAAGCAGGTTGAAAATCTGTGGCTCAGTTTATTAAATTTTTCTTTGTTTCTTTAGCAGATTTGAATTCCTTAGGAGGAACTTGCTGAACTATTCATGTTATTTAATTCTAAATAATAATTTTACTTACTTAGTATAAACTAACATTATTTGTTTTGTTTCATACAGTTTCAGCTCAGGCACCATCAATACAGGTAAAGCCAAATGTACTTTAACCAACAGAATTTGTGATGCTCTGTTAAAATTGTAAGTAAGAATTAGATTAATCTGAAATAGGTAGCAGTATAGAGTGTTTGGTGTTTCTAAATGTTTGTTTAGACCTACATGTGATTTATAATGTTTGGCAAAAACCTACGAGTTCATTTCGAGTGGTGTGACTGGTGTCACTTGTTTGTCAGGATGTGGTTTAGTATTATTGAACCAAATAGGTATTATGTAGCCACAATGCCACACTTAGGGGAATTGCACAGTAGTAGCAGTTTTGAAGAGGCGGTATTGAAATGCATATGAATAAATAACATATGTGATCTTTCAAGACAAAATGAGTCATTATGCACTTTTTGGACAATTTTGAGTTATAATTATAATTGTCATTATTCAAATGTCAGTAATTAAATATATAATAGTTTCCCTGGAATATTGCAACGATTAAATTGCACTTTAGTGTTGCATTCAACGATGGGTGCTTTCTGGTTGATATTAATATTTTTTGAGAAAAATTATAATACAACAGAATGCCGCTTGAATTACTTTTACATCCGACTCTGTAAGTTCCGCGTCCCATGTCAATAGGTTCAGTTTCACATGCGTGTCCTTAACCTTAATGCTGTTCACTAGCCTTGCTTGCGCCTTTCATTCACGTGATCGAGGTCGCTAATTTAGTGGTTTTGTTAAGCTAGCCGAATACAGTTTGAGCCTCCTAAAGAGAGCTTCGTCTTGGTTAATTTTAAGGAAGGTCAAGTAAATTAGAACATTAATGCGACAGATATTAATGAAATGTAGAATAGTTACTATGTCATTCGGCAGGTGGACATGGACATCACAAGCAGCTAGCAGTACGATTAAAACGATATAGAGACACACTTTTACTCTTATGGGTTACTAAGTTTGTGCTAAATTGATGAAACACAACAAAATATAAAAAATTCTTATATTTTATTGATGCATCGTATAATGTAGATTTAAAGAATATAAAATTCCTAAATTCAGTAAATTTAAGGGACAACATCTTCAGATGTGAATTGTGCAGTTCGGTTGTACAAGACAAGTGACTCATTATGTCGTGACGTTGTGAGTCTATTTACGACTTTATGAGCGATGTTTCTGTAGCTTTCTGATGGTGGACATAATGAGATCGTGAAGAACTATCTGCAGCAGAGGGAGAAGTTGTATGAGCAGCAGATGGAACAGAAGAAGAAATATCAAGGCAGGAGGACATTTCTCATCTTCCACTACTATGATGGCACTAACCCTAGCCTAGCAAAACTCTCTTGAGCTGTAAATGTGATCTTATACATTCATTTTGTGTCACTATGTAATGACCATCTATAGCCAGCACGACCCTCTTGTGTCAGTAACAAGATGATAGAATGTCAAATCTACGGGGTTGTACCCTTCCTCGAACCCTACGTGATTTCCTGATGTTGCCTCCTCTTGTATTTAAGTCTGGCTATGCCACAGAGGAGATGCAACATTGCAAAGGACTTGCTAAAAGGTTCTTATTCCGTACTCCACCATCTTGTTTCCGCGACCCTCGAAATCTAAATAGTTCAGTGTGTATATTTACTTTGTCTGTGTATTCACATTGGACAGTATCTATTTGTGCATTCAAGTAATTCATGCATTTGTCAAGGAATTCTCAGAGGCACATTTTTGTTCTCTATGGTACTGGAACTGTTTTGGTCTCACAGCTGGCTTTTGTGACTTACTACACTATGTTGCAATTTACTGCATTATGTACAAAGTGCTATTTGAACCGTAAGTTGTATTAAATGCTATCTGTTCTCAGAGTCTGAGCTGGCTCCCGAGCCACTATGTTAAAAGCGATGTAAATTGTCATCATTATTATTATTATTATGCAGTTAACTGTATTAATCTCTCCACATTTTTAAATTTAGAAGAGGCAAATCGATCACAGGAGAGCGAATCGCAGAGTGAAACCGATGACGGTGCATCGTCACAAGTGAAGTCTGAGATGCAGGAACAAGTCGGGACGAGCAAACTGTCGGACATCGATGAGGATGAGGCGGATAAAAAGAACGAAGATACGGAGGATGAGGAGGAGTGTCATGAGATAGCAGACGATGACGACGACAAAGCTAATGATCAGAAGAGCAGGAATAAAGAAGTAGCGGTGGAGGAAACACCTGCTGAAGCTTTGGACAAAGGAGGTTTCTACCAGAGTTTCAGTTGTTTCGGCCTGCGTTTAGTAACTTCTGAGCACCACTACGCTGCCAATTATCCGTTCATTCATTTATTCGTAGATTTCTATAGCGCCTCTTCTAGTGAATGACCACCACCATCTCTTGATCCTTCGTCATCATCCTTATCCTCATCGCAACATATATCTCCAGTTTTTCTGTTGTCGAGAGCTTTGAAATGACGTTGGAACAAAATGTCCAAGCTATCAAATACAATTCAGGAGAACTCTTGACTACAGCGCTGATGCCGAGTTGGAATTAAGTTGTCAAAGCGCCTCATTTACCATGTCATCTGGCGAAAGAAGTTTGAGTTTACTTAAGGGAAACTCAATCTTGGTTCAGACTAAGCTTTCTACATACAGTGTCTTAATATCCATTATACAAAGCCCACTTAACAATTGCCAGTGAAGGACTTGCTCAAGGTCCTTACGCAGAGCGACTCCAGTTGCTATGCACTGTACAGTGTACATATCACCATGCCCCACCGCTGTAGACCGGGATACAATTAGTGATGTGCAAACAGGCTGGAAATTATAAAATGTCGGTGCTGTTGAGGCGGGCAAATCAAAGACAGACTACTTGATTATGACACTTATAACACTGCAAACACCATGCATGAGATTGTATAGCTTAATGCATAGCAAATATGCTAAACTGGTGCTATATAAATGCATTAGGAACAGTGAAGAGCTAGTTCTACTAATCCATTGTACGCCTATTTTTTATGTCTATCATATCAATAGAAAGACTACTTGATTGTGACACTTATAACTCTGCCAAACACCATGCATGAGATCGTATAGCCTAAGGCATAGCAAATGTGTGGAATTGGTGCCATATAAATACATTATAAACGAGTGGGGGTGTTACTTTTCATTTAGTTTTTAGACTAATAGACTAAGACAGAAGTCCTTGCAGAAGAGACTAATTGATTTCTGGAGGTATGTTTTGATTAATTTATTGATATTTGGATTTGGTACATTTTTGCTGCAAGTATTTGGCAAATCCGGATAGTGCCGGATACCACCAAATCCGCCCCGGATCCCTACCGGGTTCTGGTCACACCCTATCAATAAGTATACAGTCAAATTCGTTTATCTATTTTTATTTATTAACAGGTAAAAGGTCGCGCTCAGGTTCATCACGATCATCTTCTGCAGCTTCTTCCCCATCTCCAGAGCGACACCAGATTGACCCAAGGTCTGTTATTGGCTGGCTTTGACAACACCATTTACATTTTGAAACTGCTATTAGTACTGAGTTGCTTTGACGTGCTGTTTAGCATTCATGTTGTTCTATTAGCTTGCATTTTTATCAATGTTTCTACATATTATACTGAAAATAATAATAGCTCAGATGAAGTTGAGTGGTTTTTCATGAGTAAATAACCGCAATATAGACCAGTGAATGCCAAGCACTTTGGGACGAGGGTCAGACAAGCTGTTGTAACTCTTGGAAAGACCCACCGGACTCTGTGTAATTAATTGCTTTTCGTAGAATTCATAAATTAGAGTAAAGGCTTTTGGAATAACATAAAAGAATTAGTTGTAAACATTCCAATGTAATGAATTAAGAAAGATTATGATTCACCATTTATAATTCAGTGGTGCTGAAGTGTTGCTTTATCTTCTAACTGTGAGAGGAATTGCATTTTTGGTTGGCAGAGGTATAAATAGATTGTTATTGCTATGGTGTAACTGCTTTGTGACTTGTTAGGCCTAGTTTTACTAGCTTTGCTTATATAGGTAATTGTATAAGTCCCAATGCAGCCATTGGTATGAACTCAAGAAGCATTACCCACTTTTTTCTTATACTCTGCGTTAGAGGGCGGTTGGCTAGTCCTCTCCCTCAGCTTATATTCTACAGAGAGGTAGCCCATTGGGTCATATGAGAGCAGGTGATGGCAATAATATAAATGGATTGTTATTGTTATGGTGTAACTGCTGTGTGACTTGTTAGGCCTAGTTTTACTAGCTTTGCTTATATAGGTAATTGTAGAACACTGAATTTTGTTTTCATTAGGTACAATAAACATAATTATTGAAAAATGATTGATTATTTCTCCTTTAGACCAAAATCTGTGGAGAAGAAGTCATCGGAAGTTGCTAGCGAACCCACCAGACCTGTGTTGCAGAGAGTCGTCCGTTCGCGGTCGCCCTCCGTAGAGGAAGTGCATTCCAGATCCAACTCTCCCGAAAGCAGATCACCGATGGTCAAGCAGCCACCGAGAATAGCACAACCAGAGTCCCTGCGATCACAAAGTCCTCCAACGAAGAAAACACGCAGATCCAGATCAGCGTCATCTTCGGGTACGGAGTCGCCAGGTGAGGATCTGAAGGAACGAAGGATTGCGCCGAAGCGACGTGGCTCCAGGGATAGCACCCCGCGCCGATCTGGGTCGGAATCAAGTCAGAGGTCATCTCCATCGAGAGGCAAAGGATCGAGGTCTCGTTCGTCGTCCGGCAGCCGATCAAGCGTGTCGCCACCGAGGAAACGGATGCCATCGGGTGAGTTGCAGCAGTCGAGGAAGAAGTCTAGATCGAGGTCGTCTTCTGAGTCGGAGGATGAGTCGAGGGGAGGGCTCCAGAGAAAATCCAGATCCCGTTCCAGGTCGCCTGTGGATGACGATGGAGAAGCTCCAGCCGACAAAACGGAACCGAAGTTGAAGAAGTCGCCTGTGGAAAGGAAGATTTCTTTACTGGTAACCGTTTCCTGGAGTTTTCTATTGTGTTATTGTGGTGTACAATAGGATTATACGTCACTTATTTTTTTAAATTGGTGTTATAAATGCTTGGATACACTATGACGAAAAAACAAATCAGAAAATGTTCATACGATTGCTACTATTACAATAATTGCAAACCTTAAATTTATAAAATTAATAATAGATATAGGCTTAGGCAACACTAGGTGCAATGCAGTATATCTTTCAGCAAATGAACCACGAAAGGCTATGGTATTGAAACGCTGGATGGAAACTGATAAGTGCTGGCAGAGGTAACTGGCCTCTTTCTTGTCTCCGGTGGTAAGTGTCAAGCGGTGACCTAGTTGCTTAATGAAGTCAAGGCCAGTGGTGTTAATGGGACCCATAGTTTCGAAAGCGATTGGCACGAAATGGTAGACTGAGCAGCTGTTAAATTTATGAAAATCTTTTAAAGTGTGTGCAAAGCAAACCGATACTAAGTATTTTTTGTCTGAACTACTTCAACCTAAAACAACACCAAAAGCAAGGTCGTTAGTATTTTGTGTTGTAAAACAAATGTCAGAGGCCATAGATGACTTTGTTATGAAATGCCATAAACTGTTCCGACTGAGACACGTTTGATGGTCTTCTTGTAATTTTGCTGGAAGCTCTTTATAACTGTTCTTCATGATCGGTCAACCATAAAAAACTTTTGAAACTGGAATAATAATTTATTTTTACAATCTTTCCAGAAATCTGTTGACAGCGAGAGTGTGAATACGGACTATGACAAGAATCGGTCGCCTGTTGAGGGTAAAGGTGCTGGGGATGCACAAGAGCTGACGCATGTCCACATTGTCCAGGTAACTCTTTCATTCCATAGCCAGTTATTTAAATATAGGAACTGTTGTATTGAAGTAGATATTATAATTATGTTTGAATCGATAGGCTTTGCTGTTGTCACCTTTACAAGTTAATCCTTCCTATTGCCTGCAGATCCTACATCTTATCGAAATCTAAAGCGGTTTCTGTTTTAATTGGAAATCATATTCTGATGTGTTATTCAAATGGAAAGAATGAACTTCTGTAAAGATTTTGAGAGTTGTTGTGCCGTTTTGTTCTTACTGAAGACTTGCAACTGTTCTTTTCATCATCGCCAGCAGTTTTAAATATTCCATTTAAGGTTTCTAATGTTTTGTAATGTTGATTAATTGAGGAGAGTGAATCGCTCTAGCCATAAGCAGTTGTTGTTAATATGCACATAGAAAGTTCTAGCATGGCTCAACCTTCAGCCAGACCAGACAGACCTTGCAAGACCCAAGATGCGCCGCCGTTTGCCGATCTTTCTGTTGTTTTCCTTACACATCACACCGGCCACAGTCTCCGTCAATCTAGTGAATGACCACCACCATCTCTTGATCCTTCGTCATCATCCTTATCCTCATCGCAACATATATCTCCAGTTTTTCTGTTGTCGAGAACTTTGAAATAACGTTGGAACAAAATGTCCAAGCTATCAGATATCAAAGTAGCCAATTGCCAAAGTTGTTGGAGCTTCGACATTCCCTGCACATCATGGACCGGGCTATTCTGCTACAGGAACTTGCAAAACGACCATGTCAGCAGTGCGTGGATACAGTTGCAAGCTGCTTCGACTGATTTCAACATCTGAATTGAGAAACTTCTTTCGAGATTGCATTTCAACATCCAAAGCGAGGAATGTAGTGTACGAAAATCACGAAATGATGGCTGCTTGTTTTGGACTTACTGTACTTCAGGAATTTCCATACCTATAGCTATAAGAGCAAACCTTATAAGACGTTCGGCAACAATATACCTCCTCTTCTCTTCGTGTAAGAAGAACTCGATGTCAACTTCTAATCCTGGACAATTCAGCATTTCACCAGTTCTTCAATGCGGCTTTATCACTGACTTTGCAGACAACAGGAACTTTATGAGTGACAGTCTAAGGATCAACATTTTCTGATACGGATTTATTCTGTACTTTCTGAAGGGACAAGGTTTCGGTGACCTTGCTAAGGTACAACGTCTGAGATAATTAAACGAACAGTCTAATATCAACCTTTTCTGATACGGATTTATTCTGTACTTGCTGAAGGGTCACCATCAGACAAGGTTTCAGTGACCTTGCTAAGGTACAACAGTCTGAGATAATGAAACGAACAGTATAGTATCGAACAGTTTAAATACGACAGTAAACATAGGAGAGAAATATGCCGTGTTTTATACAAACATCTGGCAGTGAGTTTCGATAGTTTCGTTGCATATGCATTAGTGCTTTAACTGTCAGAGACAGAGACATGTATTCGAACAATATTCCGATAAGACTATAGTTTCAAATGCAAACGTTTACGAAAACTAGGTCGTTCGTTGAATATCGCAGTTCGTGGAGGATTACGATGAAACTGCATCAACTGATGTAATAGACTCGTATTAGGCCTCTCAAGCAATATAATAAGGTCGACTGTTGCCAGAACTTTAATCAGAATCACAGAAGAAATATTCGTCACGATTCCACAGACTTTATTTGGATCAACAATAAATGCTTTGTACAATTCTGAAACATTGCCAATAGCAACGACAGTATATTCTATATGGTTTCCATGGACAACCGCTTCCAGTAGACTTCTCGGAAGCAACTGCTGAACATCATCTATGAGTCTCCGTCTTCTCTAAAGATTCTCTGCCTTCCAGTGGTCTTTCGCCGAAGCAACAACAATTTCCAGACTTCGCCGAAGCAACGACAATTTCCAGATCGATCGCTGAAATACAAAGGCTAAATATTTTCAGTGATCATAGCAGACTTTTCCACGAAGCAATAATGAAATATTTCTCAAGTTTTTAAAGTTTCATTTGTGCATCAACAGCTTCAAAGTTACATCCCTCGACGAATGGAAAAATATTTTCTACAGACATTTCCTGAGTAGTTGAAAGTCATCAAAAGATGCGAATATCACTGTGATGTACCTACCAAAATCCAATATGACAGTTTGCTTCAATAACTGCAAAACATCTGTTAATGAACTCTTGCGTCAGAATCTTCAAAGCTTTATCGAACATATCCAACCAAAACCTGTCAACAAATTCCCCGCCACTTTCAAATCGATTGGCAGTGGCCTTCCTGCAAAAAACTGTATTCAGGAGTTTTGGCCAAGAACAAAAGCCCTGGCTTTGCAGAGAACATTTTCCACTGTGTCCCTGCATTGTCTGCCGATCGTGATGTCTTCCCAAGATTCGGACGAGCGAGCTTCGCCGCTGCATCTGGGTTTAGCGGCGGTTTCTTCGAGTCTTGCATTCTCTGGCTGTGAAGGTTTTTCATTTTTCCAATGGATGTCTGTCATAGATGGATACTACTGTTCAGTGCTTAATCTTTTCTTTTGCTGCAGAGCGAGTCGACGTGTCTTGTGCCGCCAGTTCAGCAAAAGCGAGCTCTTTACATGTCTAGCTTTGCTGTATAATTGTGGTTTAGCATTTCATTATCATAATTCTAGATCTGTTTTTTGTTTCTTTTGCAGTTTACGGAACTAGTGAGTTACTCTGTCTTCTAACGCTGGTTGCCAATAAGAGGAAATTTTTGTAGCTCTAGCTTTTCCATTTTTTATTATAGTCTTGGGTCAATCTACATCTTATATACATGTTTGAGATTAGCAGAGTCCCGTAAGCAATTTAGTTACCCAGGGAGTAATTTGTATTAATATATTGGCCCATGTCGGGGGTATTATCGGCTTTTATGAGCATTTTGTTATTGTTGAAATCTTATATTTGCTGGTGATGTTTATATTTATAAGGTGATGAAAGCTATTTGCCTCTATATATTTCAAGACTACATTAATGAAATTGTGTTCAATTGTCCACCATTGTCACCTTTCAAAACTATTACTTCTTAATTCGATTATTTAATTTAGCTACTTATTACTTTTTATTCTTTTTTATTAAAAATTTATCTACAGGATTTTAAAATTGATCAGAGCAACTTGATACATTGCCTTTTTTCACAGATGAATAAACTATGTTTTACAGTTATAAGTAACCTCTAATAATCTGACAATTTGCTATCTTTAAATGTCTTGAATGGTGCTATACAAATTTTCAGAGACTATCATTTTGTCAATATTTTTGTGAATGTTGAACTTCTGTTACTCCTTTACTGTCTTATTTTGATTGTGAATGCAGTTGTCTTCCATTTGTACAAAATAATTTATCTTGCTTAGACTACTTTGACCGAACATTCTAAAGTCTCGTTTCCCTTTGCAGACTGAGCTGAAATCTGAAGACATTGCTTTGTTGGACCAGGTTACACTTTCACAATCTCAGCAAGAAAATGGTCAGTGGCGTCCTCCTATTTGTATGTGTTTGTCAGGGTGCTATAGAAATAGGGAGACGAATGATATACCGACACATGAGAATTTCTTAGGTTTCCTGGCGATGCTGTAGTGTTCAAACAGTAATAGCAATACGTTAGAACTGAATTGTCACAAGTGCCATAAGTTGTCGATTACAGGGTTGTGATCATAGTCTCGCTAGCCATTACTTTTATTTTATATTTAGCCAGATATACCCAGCTTCGCTCGGTCTTTTCTAATACGGAGTTGCAATTAAAATGTTGTATAATTGCACCGTACGTTGCAAATCACCCAAGCTAAGTATAATTTCTTTTACAATAAAGTAGTGTATGCCCTATGTCAATGTGAGTAATTCAATTTAAATCTCCTATCATTTGTAGGGAGAATTGATGAAATTGTATTCTTGTATGCTTAACAATCGAAATGCTTACAGATTCCTTCTTGTTAGCTTATGTACTTATTCTTTTAGGTTACATAAATGGGAGGGGTAAGTGAGCGCAAGTCGGGTAATGTGTATAAACTCCAACACACCTCCAGGCTGTAGTTGCGACCGTCTATGAGTAGTTGTAGTAGTGGACTTGAAGTGGCGGCCTAGAAATGTGTAAATAAATAAATAACCGTCATTTGTAGACGGGAAGGCTGAAGAAATTGATGTGAAGCCAACGAGGAAGAGGAGATGGGGATCAACGACCCTGAAAACTATCACATGCCAACCATCGATCAACATCTCCACAGAATCACTCAAGGTACAGACAGTCTCATTTCTCAGTCTCTGTATGCGAATTATTTGTTTTATACTGTGTGATGCATATGCGCTTGTCATAGCTACTTACTTACTTATTTGCATTTCTTGTATATTACAGCTAACTGTAATTATATTTATAGGATTAAACAGCATGCTGAGGGTAGATGAGCTGTAAATGGATATTTTTGATATATACTTGAGACAAGTTGAGAGGGAAAATCTGGTTTTGCCGATCCAGATTTCAGTTATGGCCTAGCCTCACCAGGCTCATCAGTGGAGAAGGCCTTGGGCCCTACGCAAGGTGAAATAGCTCACCAGGAACCCTGAAAGTGCTGCTAATGCCTGAGGCAGATGTTGGAAGGACACATAAGGCTGAAAAAGGCCTATAAATAGACCCATCGGCTTCCTTAACCTGCTGGAAGAGGACTGGTCACCCGTGGCAAAAAGACCAAGAAACCTCAAAATGAAAAAAAGAAAGAAAATATTGATGTGTAACACATACTTTGAGATATTTCTTGTAGGAATGTATTATTGTCGTAGTGCGTCGTCCTGAATATTATTCTCTGTGAATTAAGGCTATGATTCCGGAGATGAAGGGGAGTGTTCTGCTGCTGCCGGAGCCAATGCTCGAACTAGACAACCCCTCACCAGAGCCACCAAATCATCAGAATACTTCCCTGACGAAGGCTACAGAGGCAGAGGAGGGGGAAGTGATTGAGGCTGCTGCCTCTGGTTCTGTACCAGATGACGGTGCCATTAAGCGCCAGGTCTCCTACAAGAGCCAGGAATCTACAAAACAGAAGAGTCAGGAGTCAGCTAAGCTGAGTCGAACCATCTTTCAGGTCTGTTGTCTTTGAAGAAGAAGTAGTAAACCATTACTTTGGGAATAGTGAAATCATCGACTTTTGGCAGCTGCTCACAACATTCAATATCGATATTCCGGAAAATTTACTTATTTTTGTAACAAATTTCTTTAAGCAACAGCACTGATTCTATTAATTATATAAATTAAGTGATACTGAAAACTTAACACTAAGTAAGAATTAAAAAAACTTCTCATTATATATTATTATTTTCTATAATTAGAATGATAGGGGTTATGTATAATGGAACAGAAAGGCCATCTCTCAATTTTTATATAGCTAAGGCATATAACAAAAGAAGCGTCTCACGTGAATGAGGGGAAGCTTTTTATTTTCTTACATGAATGAGGGGAAGCTTTTTATTTTCTTACGTGAATGAGGGGAAGCTTTTTATTTTCTTACATGAATGAGGGGAAGCTTTTTATTTTCTTACGTGACTGAGCGGAAGCTTTTTATTTTCTTACGTGAATGAGGGGAATTTATTTTATTGTTAGTTATTAATGTTTCTATAGAAACTAAAGCGGTTTTGTGTGTGATATTGAATGTTATGTTAAAATTGTTAGGTTGTGAAGGCAGACGATGATTATGAGGATGGCCAAAAACAGATTGAATCTGTGGAGAAAGTGAATACAGAAGACGTTGCGCCTGATTCTGAAGTATTTGTTGAATCAAATGGCCGAAAAGTTGTTGACGTAACAAAAATCGTATCTGAACCAGATAAGAAAGGTATTTTTTTTCTCCTTCAATACCTGTTTTCGTTTATTATGTCTGAAGATTACTTTGTTCTGTACTTTCGTTTATCAACTGGGCTAGTTTTGCGCTTCAGTTGGTTACTTCGGCAGACTGCAATTTCACTGTAAATTTTCGATTGCAATTTCACTGTAAATTTCCGACTGCAATTTCACTGTAAATTTTCTTTAATATTTCTTAAACTTTATTCTTTTTGTTCTGCTCTTTCATTTTCTTAATTTTTTGAGTCATGCAAGCAGCTACATTATGAATGTGTTTCTACTGAGATTCTAACAAAACTCTAAGCAGTACGTTCTCTGCGCTTCGTAGTGTCAGCATACTTGATTTTAGGTATTCACTGGAGGTCCGACAGAGTATGAAGGGTAGTTTTGGCATCTTTTTTCCTCTTGACCCTCAGCGTAATGTCAGATGGTGTGCCCAGATGGAGGGACAGATGGAATAAAGGCAGATCCTATAGACCCCCTACGAACACCCGTATATGAGTATGGGTGGTCAGATAAAGAGACACGCATGCTCCCAAACAAGCCCCCCCCCCCATGACTGACAGGCACTGGAACT
>JAQFXW010001979.1:0-13828 GCA_034693945.1 Dendrobaena attemsi
AGCCCGGCTGCTGGGGGGGGGGGATAGAAGCTCCTGCAGGCTGTCTCTTGTAGGCTATCGGGTTGTATCTCCGGTTGTCCCATTTAGCATAACCTATAGTGTCCTTTAAGACAGTCCTTCGTATCCATTGGCCAAAGAAAGCTTAATAATTATAATTATGATTTATTTGATTCTTTGATTATTTTTTTTGCAATGTTCATTTTGTAATGCTGAATGCAATAAACTGGTTCAAATTGAAGTTTGAATAATATCACTTTTGCCATGGAAGCTTATATAGTTAGGTTCTGGTTAGAATTGGAGTAGGCCTATATACACAATTTAATTAATTTATTTATTCACACATTCTATACCGTTCCTTCAAGTCTACTACTACTCAGAGGCGGTCCCGACTACATTCTGGAGGTGTGTCGGAGTTTACACGCCGAAGCGCTACGAGCAATTGTGCGTGAAAGACTTGCTCAAGGTCCTTACGCGGCGGGTGGGATTCAAACCTGCAACCCTTCGATTGCAAGGCGGCGACCATCACCACTACACTACCGCGCCTCACAACACATAGATGTCATGTAGTTACTGCATGTATAACCTATAAATACTGCAAATATTGTAGTTAGGGAAATATTGCGGCTATTTAACTATATCCAATAAATTTTGTATATTTGCATGAAGGACAATAATTTTATAACATATCTCATATGTCGCAAACATTTTTAGGAAAACTGTGATGAGAAAATACTCGTTGGACCAAAGAATGGAATACAAAAGATTAAAGGCTCGCAAGTAATGAACTTCTCTTTGATTGATCATCAATGTTTGCAATAATGTTCTTCTGTAAGTTCTGTGTAAGGTGACTGTCTCTGTCTACAGGTCGAGAAACTGTGAGAAACGGGAAGTTTGCTGCTTCATAGGCTAATGTTGGCTAATGTTGATCTATATTTCTTCAGCCTAGAGCAGACACTATGTGTCTCTTGCAGGGCATTTGTTAGTGCACCTCACTTAGATTTATTCTGTTTTATGTGTTTGACTGAATCTGATTTAAAGTCGATTCAGCTCTTGTTAGGCTACATTTTAAGATAACTAATATTGCAGTTTTCAAGACTAGAAGCCTAAGCCTACTCTCGTTTCAATTTCAGCGTCCAGAACGGTGCTCATCAATCCCGCTCCTTTCAATTAGTTTTAACCCTACTTAATTTTGTCTGGTGTTGAATTACTTTACGAAATTTCTTGTTGTTTTATAAGCAATATAAATTTCAAATGCTTCATTTTGCCTCACCTCAGAGTTTATGCATATAAAATCAGCTTTTATTGCATACAGGTCTCTCTTTTGGCGAAGTTTGCTCTGCTGAGAAGGCTGACGGTCGACAGGAGGTTGCAATCCATGACCCAAAACAGGATAAGCGTGATGCTGGAACTTCCGGAAAATCAATCAGATAATAAGGTATATAGGTGATTATTATGACGTGCTTTGCTTCTTTGCAAGCTATTTCAAAGTTATGTGATATACAGGGTGTTTCACTAAAAAATGATCCCCCTACGTGTTTTGCCAATATTTCCATCAAACGGTAGTTCACACATACGTATAATTACCAAATTCTATCCAAATATTTGAAACTCAACAAAAGTTACAGCATTTAATTTTTTAACGTCTGTTGTGCTACACTTTTCTGATTCATCAGAATACAGGAGGTGTTCTCGCTAAAAGTGCTGTAACAATTGTTGCATTTGAAATACATGTATTTTGATAAGATTTGGTGATCATATGAAAATATGAATTACCTTTAAGTCTGTAGAATTTCATTGAAAGATTTTCACTTTTGGCGGAAATATTAGCAAAACCTGCTTAAACTTTTTGAACCATTAAAAAATAGTGGGTGACGTCACTAAAGTTGAATAACTTTTGTTCTATTTGAAATACTTTGGTGAAATTTGGTAGTTATAAAATTATGTAAATATGAATTGTCTTTCAGCCTTTAAAATTGTATTAAAGCAATTCCACTTTCGACGTAAATATTGGCAAAAAAATTGGGGAATCATTTTTTATTGAAACACTCTGTAGGCCTACTGCGTGCAGCAGTGCTTTGTGAATTTTTTCTTCATTTCTCTCAGTTTGAGAAGATTGAAACTTATATCTCTATCCAATCGCCACGGTCTTGAGGCGATTTCATAAATTAATTACCGTAATAATAGGCCTACGCATCAAAGCCCCTAGTAATTGTTTATTAAAACCCCATTTATACAACCTCGTCAGTATATTAAGCCAAGAAGTTACTAATAGGATACTCCAAATTGTCCGCTTTCACTTGGCAAACCCGCCATGGAGAGCGAAAGTGTGGCTCCAGGTTTTTTGTTCTCTACTTTTATCTGAATCTGCATCGCGCATGAGACTGTGCGGCCAAGGTGCGTAAGTCAGCGCATGCGCCCCAATTGTTGTACTAAATTGTCTGAAGTTAAATCATGCCATACAACTTTGAAATCGTGAAGAGAAGATGCTCTGGTCTCTTTCTGTCCAGACACCGACGCAGCTGGGGTCGAATCGCGTCGAGGCTTCTATCCTCACAGACGACGTAGACGACTTCGTAGTCTGGGTCTGTGGATATCACTACCTCTATACGAATCGAAGACTCTCGGTCACAGTTTTAGACGACTTTCAAGAAGACTTCAACGATGGCTATTTCGCAGATTACACGCAGGGTCAGTATACATGCATCTGTAATTTTGCATTTGGAAACGAGCATTTCTTTCTTTCTTCCGTCAGGTGCTTGTAAAATGTCTCCACTTCTTCCTGTCTTGTATCGTGTGCCGCTCTCAAGGTCATTCTAAGTTGCTAAAGGAAATGAGCGAGAACAGGCTATATATGGCAAGAATTGACTTAGGCTTATGGACCTACGTACAGCGCTTTTAAGAGTTTTATACAAATGCATTCGATGAAGCCCAGCTGCATAATGGTTATAGACCTATACGTAACGATGTGATAATAACGAATTTCTAGTCTAAACGAATATTGAGGTCTGATTCAAAGTCTGAATTTGTCAATGCGCAGATGATTTCAAAGTGATCTCGGGCAATGACAGTCTTCTTTCCCTGGTCACCATGTCCGATCAAAGACCCCCATCAGAAAATTATGACGAACCCTACAATGGACCCCAAGTGGCTCGAAGCCATCTCTGCCAACCAGTGTGTGGCTACTGTCCTGCCATGGAGAACGTCGTCAATCAACTGGAAACGGTTCTTCCATCACAGAACGGCGGAAGAGAATTCGTTCAGGACCAAAAGTCTTGTAACTTAGTCTTAAATGGACTCAGAGAAAATTCTGTGTCATTGAGTCAGAAGCAGCAATCTGGTGATGCTGTTGGGTTCCATGACAACATGGGCAACGATAAGGATGCCAGTTACCATGACAACATAGAGGAGGTTGGTTACCGAGGTGGCTCTGATATTAACGCCAATTATTATGGATATTTGAGTTACGGTGGCGCTCCAAGCGGAAAGTCGTGGAATGATGAGACTGTTTCGGAAGACGATGACACGATTTCTTGTCATCTGAGGCGATTTTTCGACGATGGTGGAAGCGAATCATTTCTTCCATATCCAGTGCAATCACTCGCTTCCTTCCTCGATCACATTCCAGGTAGCAGGGTCTCCTACAAAACCTCTCTCTAATAAGGTGCGAAAACGAGATATAAATTGTGGTTACTGCTTACTGCTTTGCCATAGTAAAGTAATGTAGTCTATACTGAGGTTCAGTGCATTTGTATTGCTAGAGCATTGAGCGTAATAATGCATTGCGACAAAAGCCTCTTGTGCTGTGATGCAGCAGGAAACGTGCGATGCAGAAAACATTTAGATAGATATATAAATATCACGAACTCATTATAATCATCATGATCATCATCATCATTACAATCGGTCATATTTTAACTGGTGAACTAGTCTGCCTTTTTTATTATGGATGATTAATGACCACGCCCAAGATTTTCTGTCGTTGGCTTAGGATTATTTTATCCAATTTGACCGTCTATTAGGCCTGAATTAAATTGTCAGTTGCCGCATACATTGTATCGACTCTATGCTCGTAATAATGGCGGTAGAAGATAGTCAGTCGTTGAACATTCTTTGTGGCCCATCCCTCAGCTTTATGTCCATTTCTGGACATTATAGGGACTGTTTCATCAACTCATGCTAGTATTGACTGCAACTTTTGCCAAATCCTTTTTGATCATTGTTTCTTAAGCATTTTCTGTCACCGAATTTGTTTCACTATCGAAGCATTTTATTTTAACAAAAAGTGTATGTTCCATGACATTTGATGCAATGCCTATTATCATCGCTGCAACTAGGGTTGAGCAATATTAGAGCTCAATTATACTCAAATCATGTCTTGCCATTTTTATTTTTAAAACTATTTTTACCATCCTGGAACCAACATAAAATTGTATGTAATGAATTGCCATGATAAATATAAGATCTACAGCTTATAACTGTCATGTCAGAAATACAATGTAAACTAGCTTGTGTCTGCTTTTACTTTAAATGCGATAAAAAAAACTGTGTATGTCTAATAGAAAAGCAATTAAAAACTGTGCTTGTGTTTAATAGAGCCACAGTTGAAAGACAGTAACCTTCAGCAATTCCCAATTCTACCACCTCCAGTCGGTTTTATTGATCAAACATTTCCAGATGGAAGCGATTCATCCGAGACTTCTAATTTCATCCTAGCACAGGAAGAGCGGTACCCACCTAGTCGTAAACCGAATCTGGAATTACTCCATGACTTACAAAGCAGCGCCATTCGATTTCCGTCACCACCGCCGCCATTTCCACCGCATTCACCAACATCACCCGAAATATTAAAACCATTGGATCTGCCATTTTCATCTCAATTAGACCTAACAGCATCAACTCCATCACCACAATTACGATTACTACTGCCACCACTTCCAACGTCATTTCCACTACTAACTCCGCCGTTACCTTTGTCATCACCTGATTCACCTCCTCCATTGCCGGACTCATATCTACCACTCAAATTCTCATCCGTACCACACGAGCCATATCCACCAGTGCCACCATCACCACCTCCATTGCCAATCTCATTTCTACCCGCCCTATTATCACCCCTTCTACCTCCAACTTCTGGACGAGCATCACCGTCACCACCTGTTGAATTTGTTATATCAGCATCATCATCATCGACTGTCAAAGAAGAAGACGTCTTGTCATCAATGGAAGAGACAGACGAACTACTAAACAAATTAAAAATCCAGTCCTACAACGACCAAAGATTGACACAAAATGATGAGAAGCTCCTCACAGACGGAAAAGTCTTTCCAGGTCTAGATAAACTATAATTTTTCAGGTCTTGATGGAAAGGGTTTTCCAGGTCTATAGGACAAGAACTCGATTCAGTTTCCAATAACAAAGTTTGCCTTTTGACGGTTTAACTTCTGTACCTGATCAGTTATGCAGCATATGTTGCATATAATTGATTCTTTTTATAGTCTACGAAAGCCTATAGCGACAAAACGATTCCTACTCTGCACAAAATATGCTCAAGCTAAGTTAGCTAACCAAACCTGCATGTTTCTGTCAAATCTCGGATTTCCATATTTAAATGGACAATTCTTAAATAACCTAAATACATATAATATATTGTATATTAATTTAAAGTCGTTGACGTCAGACTCGTATCACTGCATTCCAAACAGTTTATACATAGCCTACATTGTAAGACTCTTCCATTTGCTCAGTTCGTAAATATCTCGATTGATTCCGAGACCAGACTGGCCATCATCGCTCCTATCGACCAGACGCCAAGTGTCCTTTAAGTCAGAATTGTTGATTTCTTGGACCCTGGTTTCACTTCAGACTAACCGATGACCAATTTCATATAATATTGATCGATCGACGACTGGGGTAGGTCTATAATTCACATCGATTGTACAATTGATATCGACGGTCTGTCCATAGCAGACACACTAGTGAAGGGCTCGATGGGCGCCGATTAGACCACACAATCACCGACAATTATCGAGATGTCGTCAATTCCACATTTGATCAGCTTATCAACCAAACCATAGACTCCTCCTCTATGTCTCTAGTTCCTTCGATAACATTTCAAAGAATATTTGTCCAAAGACGTATGCAGCCATTGAAGTAACTGTCACCTGAAATGTTGGCCTCATGTACTTATACTGTAAGATGTAAATTAATATTATTAATATGCTTAACATATTCAATACATTTACCTAATTACATGTATGCTACGGGACACTTTCTACTGCATGACACTTCTGTGATACTCGTAACAATTTCAGCATGGTCAAATTTCTTAACTGACAAGCAGCTTTGAGAACATCTTTCTGAAAGGCATTAAATCTTAGATTATTACTTGTCGGTACAGGCTTTATTTCTAGTCATAACTGAAAACGTAATTTCGATGGAGCAGTGTAGGCCTACGTGTAAGAGGCTATTGTATTCTTCTGCCTTAAATTAATTATCCGATAAAGGCCTATATAGTTGGCTAGGCAGGACATTAGCACAGGCCTACTGGATAACACACTCGTACGAAGGAAAACTCTAAGATTCAAATTCGCGCCTCGTAACATCCCGACTTTTTTGCTAGGTGGAAATGAGGCGCTTCGACGTGTGTCGATTCTGATTATTTATTGATTGGGCTGTAGTTGGGAACGCCTCTAAACTGTTCATACAACGAGCGGTGCTAAATAAATTCTGAAAAACAATAATAATAAACGATGAACATTACTACGTATCACGAAATAGAACAATGCATATTGAACGTTCGTGACAATTGACCTAATAATCTTTTTAGTTTGCAATATACACGGCGTCCCAATTGAAGTGACACCCTTTTTGTGTTTGCGATATATGTCTTAATTCTAAATGCCACTCTATAAAAATTTAAAACGTGAAAGAAGGATAAATTATCAGTGTTTCAGAAAAATTTCATCAAATTCTATCAACAGAGTCGGAAGTTATGCACAGTCAAATTTGGGCAAAGAAAATTGGAAGTTTCCAATATGTAAATGAAAGGAAAATAGGAAATTAACAATTTGAGCCTATATTATTTTATTGTTGTTCTTCAAAGCTGATGTTCAATATGTCCGCCATTAGCTCGAATGCATGCTGTTGTAGAAGATAGGTCTATAGGCAACACTAACAACCGTATTATTAATTATATTATATTGAACATTTTAAGTTTGAAACATATATGTGGAATATTAGACAGATATCAGAAGTGACTGGTCACTGGTGATGGACTTTACTCATTTATTAGTACGCACATTTCTGTACCGCCCTTCAAGTCCATTACTAATCAGAAGCGGTCCCGACTACAGCTCTGAGGTGTGTTCTAATTTACGAGCAATATTGTGAGTGACGGACTCGCTCAAGGTCCTTACGTGTGGTTTTGGTCTGAATCGAACCCACGACCCTTCGGACGCAAGGCGGCAACACAATCCCACTGTGTCACCACGCCTCACAATATCGACAGACCAATACCATTCATCGGCTTTGAATCGCAGATAAAAGAAAGTCAAATTTATACTGAATTGTATTTCTGGGTCGAGGCAGCAGCGTCGGTTAGACGTAGGCCTAGGTGACGCCCTATAGGCCTAAACTTCATTAAAACAGTGTTAACACAGAAGCCCGATTAGCTGGTAGGATTTCATCTGGTGGCATATACAAGCAACGGCTGTATGGAGCGTATTCCAGTCGCTGCAATCCATGGCTATGGACTTAAGGGCAGACAGGGAGAAGGAGGAGTCGACGAGAGAGTTGCTTGAAAGGTCACCGCTTCCCATGACCCTACTGACGATTGGTACGAGCTACAGGGCAGTCCCAAGGCATACGCAGGATATTATATGCAGTCGCGTGGGGCCCCGAGATTCCCAGGACCCCCAAAATTCCATGTATGCAAAAAATAATAATTTGAAACCAGACGTTGCATAAATCTAAATTAAGTGCAAAGCCCATCGAAACGCAGTAGGCCTATAGGCTGTGCTTCGACACTTTGTCGGTCATTGAGTGGCAGTGACCTACAGCTGCTATCGGACTATTACTGCATGCATGACCTATTGACCTGTAATAATAGGATTTAGCGAGCCCGACGACTGACAAGAAGAACTCTGGATAGTGGAATTTTGAAAACTTAAACTCTGGCCATGAAGAAATATATTATGTTATATATTTACTTACTATATAATATTTCGGGCCTATATTAACTTCTTCGCTTCAATGTAGTGAGGTATATTAAATGAGGCTTGATATGATACGCCTACGCGAAATATATCCTACACGACTGGGCATAAAGCATCAAGTCTCAAAGAAACGACCGCCGGGTTACAGTAGTTACTAATGCCCAAAACAGCTGTGATTTTATATCTAGGATTAACCGTCGGTGATATGCAGACTATGTAATATAATACATATATTATGCTACAGACTTCAGGCCATTTTCTTAAGTGTAGGCCTATTTTATGTTTATAGCTTATCCGAATTTTTCCAACTTAAAACCTGCGTATGGCCCAAGATATTCTTGAGACGACCCTGACGAGCTATAGGCTTAATGTTTTATCGCGTTATGTTTGTCAAATTAATCTGGCTGCAAATAGAAAGGGGAAAAGACGGAGAGGAAACAAAGAGACACGAATTCATTCATTACTTAATTAACAATATAAACAAATACAACATATAATATTAAGGAAGACGGGCAAATTTATAGTATCGGGGACCGTATAACTTTATCTTGTCCTATATTATGCTTGTGTGCGCTATGGGCTTACTTCTTGCTGACACCACAAGACTCTTGTTATTGTGATATCGTTGACAGAAATTACTACAGACGACACAGCCCTAACCCTGACCCTAACCGCCCCTCACGACGGGTACCCTGACCCTAACCGACCATCTATCACGACTAAAATTGTATAATTATGGTTTAGAATTGTAAGACCAGACAAATTTCCAAATGCGTTTGTGCTCAAATCCCGTCGCTAGGGGCGCTCTTCAATCGATCTCTTATAATGATTTAAGGAAGCGTCTAATCAGAATAAGCAAACAATCTTTATAGTGAAAATTAAGAAAATAATTATTCTCAGATTTATTAGATCGATACAGGCGTGGGTTCGTAGCTTAATTGAGAGAGCGGTTGGTCGATAAGCTATAGGCTACTAATCTGGCGGCATGGGTTCAATTCCCACTACGGGCAGTAATTTATTTTAAGTTTCTGTTAGCTGCTAATAGCGCTTTTCTGTTGTGTGGTTTGTCTCATCTGGAAAATAAGATCGCCCACCCCCAACTCCAGGTTTGGCTGTAACAGGAACGTTCCAGCACTTAGGCCATTAGTATAAGACTAACCCGCTGTGAAGCCGACCTGCGTGTCGTTCTATGCAGGCCGTATTTCGTATAACCTGTAATCATACTGCATTTGTCAATATGAATTTAATAAAGAATATTATTATAATATTATCTACAATATCCGACACAGACTTCTTTCTACTCTCCATAATCATTCGCTCTATTGAGAATTGTAGGAACATGGATTGTCTTGGTGGCATGAAGCAAGAAAAGTAATTATCGAATGGCTTGAAGAGCGTCGAATCAATCAGCTGTAGGCATTATAGTGTATTGCTGCGCTCTGCTGCCCGTGGCGATAGGCAGGCATGTCATCCACGTCCGTGTAATATCTTTGAGCCATGTTATCATGTTGGAACTTCTGTCTTGGAGCAATTGTATAATGACATGATTGTGAGAAGCGTTTCGTCTAACTTAAGTGCAAAATTACAGATGACAATGGAATCATTTATTTTGCATTGATCGTGTGAAGTAAGCAGAGGTGCTACATTAATTTCCTTCCTAGCACACACATAAAATGCAAACATGGCACATACATGCATGCATTATAACATAGAGATAGGCCGTCATTAGCCACAGGATCGCATACAGATGAGATTAGCTTGTACGGATACTTGTGCTTTTGTTCTGAGCGACCCATGGATCGGAGGAGGAGGAATCAGATGCATCCTTAACCGACTCAATGGAATCGACCGACGACTGCGTCACTTGAGCCCCGTTGTCATAGCTACGTAGATCAAGTTCCTCCTCAGCTGATCGTCTCTCAGGCGGCGACGGTCCGACCTTGTACTGTCCGCATCTCCTCCGCTTCTTCGACCAACAGAAGATTCCGATTCCGAATAGAACGACGAGGCCAACAAAGGCCAACATTATCCCAACCACGGGCAATCCGCCAGCAATACCAGCTCCTTTATAACTGACCGGAAACAATTTGGCCTCGCCTTTGTTGTCCACACTGTCGTTCCTGAGTTCGTTTTCTGTAGTAGTAGTCTTCCATGTTTCCTCTTGCGTTGTACGTCCTACTTCTTGTGTTGTAGAGCTTCTGAAGTTGTCTGAGGAATTTGAAACGTTTGCGGAGGTCGAGGAAATGTAAACAAAGAGAGTTGAACTCGTGAAGTTCGTGAAACCTTCCGTCGATTTTCTGCTGTGTGCCTCTGTTTCTGTACTTCTTCTTATGATTTCAAGTTGTATCGTGAAAGACTCCTCAGCAGGTGTCATCGTTGTTCTCTGAGGATCGGGATCTGTCTTCAAGTGGTCCGTATCGTTTTGGCGATTGGCTGAATAGAATTCTGTGGTTTCAGACAAAGACGTGGTTGAATCAGCATTCACTGCAGTTTCTTTCACTTCTGTCTTATTCATTTGGCCTATAATTGAAGTTATTGTTACAGGCAGCGAATCAGCTGACATCGTATTCCGCAATCTCTCTGAACTTGTCGCAGCCAGTAACTCTTGTTCTACAGAACTTGTAATGACGTCAGATGTTGTGGTACTTCTTCGAAGGACGTTGACGGTCACTGTCGCTGTTGTACTTCCGATGAGATTCGCGGCATTACAGACGTACGATCCTGCATCGTGTTGACTCACTCGCTTCAGTTTGAGGGTGGCACTCGTTCTGGCAACGCTGCGATCTTGTGTGATGGAAGGGGTGACCGACATGAGTGGTGCGTCGTCGTCGTTGAACCACGTGATCGACGCCAGGGGGTCGGCCATCGCAAAGCAGGACAGAAGGAGGTCATCTCCTTCAGTGACGTTCAACGTCGACGGCAGAGGATCCAACGACGGAGACGAACAGTTGAGTTGATCGCTTACATTATCAGATACAAGTGGTCCTGCGAATGGAGATGCACAGGTGACAGCAGCAGAGGAAGCAGAAGATGCTGTGTCGTTTTCGTTTCTCTGCAGCCAGCGACGCAGCCAGAGAAGTTGGCAGTTACAGTGAAGAGGATTATCTTCGAGTCGAGTGACGACGGAAGACAGAAGAAACGTTGCTTCGGAAATAAACTGAAGTCGATTTCCACTCAGATCGAGTATCTCCAGGCGAGTCACTTCCACGAGAAAATCGTCATACAGAAATCTTAAGGCGTTTCCAGATAGATTCAACGTCGTCAGGTTTCCCAGAAATCTCCCGAAATCTATCGCCAATCTTCCGATTCTGTTATGCGCGAGATTTAAATGCTGCAGTTGTAGATTGGATCTGAAAGTTTCCGGTCTGATCATAGATTGGCCTAAACGGTTCTCAGAGAAATCGAGAATCCTCGCACTAGGTAACGACGCCAGCGAATCAATGGGGAGATTGGCCAAACTGAGGTTCCTTGCGTAGAGTATTTCGGTTTCCGACAGTCGCAAGCTCTTCCAGAGTAGATCCGAGCTCAGAACATTTCCCGAAATGTCGACTTCGGTCACCGTCGAGTTGACGAGGAAGGAACTGCCGTTGATCTGTGAATGAGTCAAGCGTAATCGAGTCAAGTTAAGATGACTGATGGATGCATTGTGAAGTCGAAGAAAACATCTGTTGTCGCTTATGGTTAGTTCTCGGAGACTCGTCCGTAGCCAAAAGAAGTTCGAATCTTCTGCAAACGCAATTGAATTGAGATTTAGGTTCAAAGAACGAACAGCAGAACCAGCGAAGGAATTGCCAGGAATCGTAACAAATCGATTATCGCTAAGATCTAGTAAGTCCAAATCCAGTTCTCTGAACAGCCCTTCAGGCAAGTGAACGAGGCGATTTCCGTTTAGGAAGATCTTCCTTACGTAACTTAGTCCTTCGAATGACCTGAGGTCGAGATCACTGATCAGATTATAGGACAATACTAGGACCTGAAGCAGTTCAAAGCGAACGAAAGCATCACGTGTTATATTAGTGATGCCGCATCTGATGATCGCCAGATGACGCAGGTGTTGAAGTGGCGGAAAAGTGACGTTGGTTATGACGTCATTCGGGAATGTATCGTTTTCAATTTTCAACCGCAAAACGTCGTCTGGAAAAACAGTCGTAGATCCCAGATGACGACAGATCACGTGACTTCCATTGTCCATCCTTTGGCAGGTGCAACTGACGTCACAGGATGACGTTGAACATGGAAAGAACTGGCAGAAGACAATAGCTATGGTAAGAAGAGTGAACGTTGTTGTTACCCGATCTTGATCAACTGTTGTAAACATGATGGACTGTCTCTGATTAGGGAGTGGCGTTTAAATCGTTAGGTTGCGATGGACGGTCGGAGGGAGGAGCTCCAGCTGAGCTGAGGGGGCGAGAAATATAAATCCATATTTACCCGTCGACATCTAGAGGGTGGAACTTGTCAACATTCCGAGCTTTGAGACGGAAAGACCCGAAGCGACCTCTCTGCATAAACGAGAAAACAGAAGTCCAAAGTACACTCTTATATATGCAACGACAAGGAGTATCGAATATCAACATATGCGAACCAGAAGTGAATCAACCCTATCTCGTAAACTCACAGCAGGAGTAACGTAAACTCCTATTTAAATAATAAAGAGAAACTCGTGGTTGTCCTAAAGATTACAATAATAAGCAGCTGTAGTCAATGCTCTTAGATCGAATTCCGTGCAAGATTATTATATAGGCCTAGGCTTGGCTGAGGTAGCCTGGTTACCGTACACATGTTGGAACGTTGGGCGAGCCCTTCATTGTTCAGTCAGAATTGCTCTACATCTTCAATGATTTGTCTCGTGGTCGTTGTGGACTTGTGAATTTGGGAAAAGAAGCGAATATTTATACAACGTCCACCAAGATATAGGCCAATGTAGGCCCTATTATTGTGAAAATGGATAAAAGAACGCGACACTCGTGTAATAACAATCATGTCTATAAATCGTTTAAGCCTGCACCCAACACATAGGCCTAATTATGTATGAGGGCTGAATTGTTTTTGAGGATTTATATAGCGCTTCTCGTATACGCACAAAAGCAACGGATTAAGCATAGGCTAACTATTATCCCTATATGTTATAACAAGAGCTAGGGTCTACGTGGTCTTATAAGATGGAAATCACTTAATTACTTACTTGCTATTGTCCATTATGTTAATATTTTGCTCTTCGTAGAAACCAGAGAACTTATATAGAATAACGGATCTTGTTCTGTTTAATTCCATAAACAATTTCTACAGAACCAGGTACGTCTGTTATTATTTATACAGAACCATAGGCCTAATTATAGTTATTTGCATAGAGAACCAAATGGAACAGGATAAGACAACGTTGTCTGTGCACGAAGAGTAAATCTTAGCATAAGCCCATAGTGGAAAACGTATTATTCATGACAACGCAGTCAGAATAATTAGACACTAGATATATAGGGCCTACTCTTCCATGCATTAGCCTAATCGAGACACCGAATGACAATTCGATCAATTCACCTCAATTCAATTCAATTCAATCAGTTTATTGTTGTCAATTGTCAGTTTCAATAAACATCATCATATGCATGACAAGA
>JAQFXW010001980.1:0-13828 GCA_034693945.1 Dendrobaena attemsi
ATTTCGTAAGCAAGAATAGGAGGAGAATTAATTAACTTAGATGAAGACAAAGCCTACTAACTACGTATAGGCCTAGACCTAGCCTACATTAATTTAGAGGAAAGGAACCGAGGACGGAGCGGAGAGAAGAAGCGAATGGAAGGTTGCAGAGGGTGCATGGGTGGATAGAAGCAGATGTATTGCGTCTAATTTGGGCTAGGGGAAATGTTATTTCCACCAATTAGTGAAACCAGAGGGAAATGTTAAAAGAGGCAATCGGGGGGGATCTGAAGAGTAGCAACTGAAAGAAAAGATCGTGAGGAAAATGGTAGAATTTTAAAGTGATGACTTGAAACAATGTCAAACTTTTTCTATCAAAATTCAAAAGTCTCCATGTTTGCAATAGCTGAGAATCTTGTTGAAAGACTTTCAGAGAGTATTGGTGGAATCTTATTGAACATTTCTATAAAAGTCTTCAGCTTTATCTTGCGTCGTGCATTTGCGATTGATGGTGAAGGTTTCTCACAATTCAAACTTCAAAGCCACGTCTTTACTTTTTCATTTATTTCATCAATAATTATTTGTTTAGTGCTACATTCTTAATTCCCATTGAAATAAAATCAAGTAATTCCAAATTCCGAGGCCCTCTATTAAGTGAGGCACGGGGTCAAATGGCCCCATGCCTCACTTATTATTTATAAACTATTATCATAGTCTACTAATATTGTGTATGATCATAAATGTTAGGCCTACTATTACCAGTTAAATAACAGTAGCCAAGCTTAAGAATTCATTGGAATTTGTTGTATAATATGCATTGGGGCAAGTTGTAACCTGTACCAAATTGTACATGTAACATATAGCCCCAATTGGTTTGTTACAACCAACTCCACTTGCACATCGGTTTGGTTTTTGGTGGAAATCCTTAACTTACGATTATATCGCTCACACAGATTCAGATTGAATAACAATTCTAATAATCAAAGCAGTCAGTAAAAATATAAAACGTGAGATCAGTGAACCAGGATAAAACTAATGAAAACTGGTCAAAAGTCACTTTTGTGTCAAAACAATATGTTTGGTTTATAAAAAATCTATTTTTTAGCAATTCTGCTCAGAATATTTGTTCACGATAAATTATTGATTAGACCTTTTAGGTCTGCTTAGGCTGGCTCCTTAATCTCCAGTAAAGACGCTGCCATATCTGTTACATTTAACCCGTGTTTCTTTTGACCCCGATCTCTCCCCTACTCAACCTGCCTCATGTTAAGTAGGATTATGTAGGTCAGTTCTTTTCAGCTACGTTACTGCAATCACTTAGTAGACTATTAAGGAGGTTGCAAGTACGTGTAAGCTATATTTAGGCCTATTTTGTTTAAAATTTTACATATTTATTTTCTGCAATGTCCAGTATTTAATCAATAGGCATCTCCGAAGGGGTGTTCTCCCCAGCGATTTGTATTTACATGTACATCCATATTGGACTGGGTTAGAAACTTAGCATTATTGTCTATCAGCAGCTCTTCTATTGACTGGATAAATTTAGCCAGGACTGACAGCTAGAATATACTGGTATCTCTTCCAACTTCCAATTCCATTTTCATTCCAATTGGTCAGACCTATATATAGTAGGCCTAATCTTTCTCTATAAATTCCTGGTATTCCCCTATGGGCTTTCTATGTTTATTTAGAATAGGTAATATTGACCCAACATAATATTTCATACTCCAAAACTAATTACACAATCAATTAAATTGACAAATCAACCATGTAGGCAATTTTAAAGCATTTCAATTCTACTTTAAGATAGCGCGATCACATAGAGTTTAAATATAAACAGGAGGTGGTTGAGACGATGAGGAGCATAAGGCATTCAAGAAGTGGATCAATAAAGACGACAGGAGGACAAAAGGCAAATGAAATGCTTTAATCATCATGAGTTGTATTTAATGATTTAGCACTAATCCCAGTTCATTCGCAATTCATCTTGACTTTGCATCTCATTCTTCTTAAGCTAAAAACTTTTTAATTAGTTAAAATTGAAATTATTCAGTCTACTCACGCAGTAGTACCGTGCTTCACAGTCAAATTGTGTGTGACCCAAACTGAATTTCTTGCTCTGCTCGAAACTATAACTTCTTAACTAGTGTTTGTTGCTTAAAACAGTCTCTACACAGGTCATGTTAGATCCAATGTCTTCATTGAAGCTACACTTGAATTCATAATTAAGTTGCACTTGTGTCAATGGTTCGTTCATGGGATATTTTGTGGCATTCCAAGTTGCCTCTCCTTGCAAATGTTTTTTCACATATAATGCACAGGTATAATTTTTCTCCACTGTGGGTTCTTCTGTGGGCATTCAGATAACTTACTCGTGCAAATGATGTGCCACATAAAATGCACAGGTATGGTTTCTTGCCGGTGTGTGTCACTGCATGGCTTTTAAGGTATCCTTTGGTTGAAAATGATTTATGACATACATTGCACAGGTGTGACTTTTCACCGGTGTGGAGTCTCCTGTGCCTGTTGAAAGACTGCATCTTTATAAACACTTTTTCGCATAGATCACACTTGAAAGGTCTTTCCCCGGTGTGTTTTCTCATGTGCACTTTCAGGTCATCATTCTGCAAATATGTTTTATTGCATAAATTGCATATGTACGGCTTTTCCCCACTGTGAGCTCTTGTATGTCTTTTCAAATTACCTTTCTGTCTAAATTCTTTACCACATAAATCGCATTTGTATTGCCTGTCATCAGTGTGTGTTCCTCTGTGACTTCTGAGGTTACTGCTGCTTCTAAAAGCTTTGTCACATAAAGTGCAGTTGTAAGGTCTTCTATCTGAGTGAGCGACAGTGTGATTATTCAAATCGCGTTTATATGAATATGTTTTGTGACATAATCTGCACTTGTACGGTTTTTGACCGCTGTGAAATCTTTCGTGTCTTTTTAGATCACCACTGCCAGTAAATGTTTTGTCACATAATCTGCACCTGTACGGTTTTTCACAGTTGTGAATTCTTTCATGCTTTCTGAGATCACTGCTTTGATAAAATGCTTTCTCACATGAATTGCACTTGTATGGATTATTCTCGGTGTGAGTGTTTACATGATACTTTAGATTACTTTTCCAAGCAAACGCTTTATAACATAAATTACACGTGTAGGGTTTTTCTCCACTATGAGTTTTGATATGACAGCTTAGGTAACCTTTCAGAGCGAATGCTTTTTCACATAGATTGCACTTGTATCGCGCTTCACCAGAATGGGTTGCTTTATGATTTTTCAAAGTATATTTATTTGCAAGAACCTTATTGCATACACTGCATTGGTGTAGTCTTGCTCTCTCATGTAATTTGCTTGCTTCCATTATGGAGTCTTGATTATCTAAAACTTTATTTCATATTTCATATATTTCACATACAGGTAGATTGGAAAGTGTCGGTTCCTGCGTTCATCTTCAAATCTAAAAGAAAGTGAATCACATAATAGGCTAAAACAAAATTATGAACCTGTAAACTGCTTTATAGTTCCAAACGATGCTTCAATTGAATAATAAATATTTCGGCAATTTTCCGAAGTTCGGTCCCAAATTATTTTAGTTACCTGTATATTTTCATCTGTAATCCTGATGTGAGTTTAATTCATATTTTAATCATATTTCCAGCTTCCAATTGTAGTTCTTTAATCAATGTCATCCAGCTTTGAGTTGTATTTACATTTTAAGCGTATCTCTTCATAGGCATGTGGTGTTATTGTTATTGTCATCCCACTTCCAGTTTACATTAGATTTTCATCAATATTCAGCTGCCTGTGGTAGCTATGTTTCTTATCGGTCATCCCACTTTGAATTTAATTTAGATTTTCATCGTACATGTATATCCAGCTTCCAATGGTAGATATGTTTGGTATTATTGTCATCCAACTTCCAGTTTACATTAGATTTTCATCGTATACCTACTTAGGAAAAGCATATTTATGTGATAAGCCATAAAACAAATTTGGGACCGGACTTCTGAGGATTGCCAATATTTATTTCAATTTACAAAGAGAGTCAAAATTCTGTGAGAAGATTTTGCAGTTTTATTCTAACATTGATTCCGGGAAACAGGCAAAGTTTAGTTAAGTTAATTGCATGATTGTCGAGCGCTTGAAAATGACTTCAAATTATTAGAAAGAAAATTCGACAACAAACAAGTTTTTCGATCTCTATATCCCCTAAGTGGGCCCATACAACAAGTAGGCCCTAGAACTAATTGAACCAAAATTTGCAATGTCTTCAATATTTATATACAAATTATGACAGTAAAACAACGTCACGCCTATGAATTAGAACATTGACTTCGACGGCAACTTGTGACACAAATTAAAATTTAGCCTATAATTATGGTACCGTATCGCTAGTCCGTTATAGAGTAAACACTAAAGTGTAAATCTGTCTTAAATTTAACTTCTACATCCTGCTGATATAAATACCCTGTTCGAATCTGAAGTAAATAACTTAGGCAAACAAAATTATTATTGGTTCAAGATGCATTGTAAAAACAAATCAAGCGCTTCTGACAAGAATCTTACCTAGATTATTAATTCTGTCACCAGAATTACTAGCTGCGTGTAACTGAAAAATGGCGAGTTTGACGCCTCTAGCGGTGGTGGTTTAAAACGGCAAAATAACATTGAGATGCATTGCGATTTCTGTGACGAAAATTTGACGGACGATTGATCACTTTTAAGCAATGAAGATATCATTGCATACATGTAGTGTTTTAGTGTTTTCTATAAATATTTTTATTTTGCAATGGTGATAGAGTAGCCTATTCAATACCAAAATAAAGTATCCCTACCGCATTAGAGTACATTGTAGGCCTATCTAGAAGGCATTGCTATACTGTAGGCCTACTTCCCCACCGCAACAGAGTATCACCTTCCGAAATGGAATATCCCCTTCAGGGATAGGCCTATAGGGCCTAGGATTAGTATAGCCCTACCAAAATGGAGCATCCCCTACGGAAATAGAGTATTTCCGTAGCAAAAAGTAGGGCGGGATGCCTGGATATTTCTACACTATTTTAATGAGTAGGAAATTGTGTCACGCAGCGACTGTAGGCTATTTCACCTTCATCGCTTACTCTTCAATGTCTTCATTCTGCCTACCGTCATTCAATTAGATGAACGTGCACGACTTGGGTGGCTGTGAGCGAACCGTTTTGAAGCCTAAAATTTAAGACTAAGAAAACAATCCAGCATCGAAAGCTGAACGCGATCCATAACATTATGCCCTCTAATGACCTCTGTCTGTCTGTCTGCCTGTCTATCTATCTATGTATCTGTCTACGTAGGCCGATATAAATGTCCAGAATGAATGTATGAATGAATGAACGTAGGGCTTATGGTATTTGAATGAGTGTTTTTGAATGGTGTAGGCTATAGATTACCACAGACTGAGTTCTGACTAGGCATAGGGATTTAATAGTTTGTACACTGCGATTACAAAGTACTTTCCGTCATGAATTTCGGTTCCACGACAAAATTAATGGTTCACAAACAAATGGTTCACAGACAAATGTTTCACTCTGCAGCATCGTGCACTAACTAGCTATAGGCCTACGATGAAAATGTAAATTAAATTCGAAGTGGGATGAACGATAAGAAGCATATCTAACACTGGAATCAGGATGTGCAATGAAAATATAACGTAAACTCGAAGTTGGATGACATTAATACCTTATGTCCACGAAGAGATACGCTTAAAATGTAAATAAAACTAGAAGTCGGATGAAATTTGATAAAAGAACTACAATTGGAAGCTGGAAATACGATCAAAATCTGAATTAAACTCGAAACGGGATTAAAGATGAAAATATAACTACGATTGGAAGCTGGATATAAGAGTGAACCATTTGTCGTGAGCCAATTGTCCGTGTAGGCCTACCATTTGTCTGTGAACCATGTGTCTTGACACCGGCTTACAACCCTGCACACGGGCACAAGCTCTGGCGCACTTGAGCCCAGTTTGTTTTCAATTTTATCATGGTTTCTACATTGTAGAAATTTTACAAGTTTTGAAACCTTCACTCGCGGTTCTGCAACATATACACTTTGAATTATAGTATTATTGCTGGCACTTAATAATTATTAGGGCCTATGTGTAACATTGGGCATTAAGTGATCGTAATTTTGGCATTAGCTGAGCTTAATGTTAGAACAATAGGCCTAAGCTTTTTAAGCATAAATTTGACTGAATAATGTTGATTAAGTCATCTTCTGTTAGGCTTCGTTGATAGAGTAAGATGTAGAATCAATGGCTGAACGTTTTATATGGCTGCCATAGGCTACTCTTAAATTCAACTTGTGATCATCAGTTCATAGGACTATGCCCGTAACCATACTTTGTTTTATCAGTTTGCATGTCAATTCATGAAGATTATTAGTATTATCACAAATCACCGTACATACAAGTTCATGTAGGCTATGCCCTATAAGTTAGTAGCCTACTGATTTTATTTACTTAATCTTAACGACACCTGTGTCAGTTTGAATCCTTAATAGGCTACTCGAATAACCGATATTTAGGCTTATTAAGCATAATATAGGCTACTGGACCGTTATTGGTATAGTAAAAAGAAAAATGATGTAATCTAGCTATAATAGCGAATACTGATTTTAATTAAGCTAGTTAAGCTTAGTGGCCTACTCAATATTTACAATTATTATAGCCTAATTATTTTGAGTCAGTATTAATGGCAATAGAAGATTAGTGGCATTAATATAAACCGCAGTAAGCTTAGATAATATTATTATAATAATAGGCCTAACGCTGACTCTAATTACTCCATATTGACGACAATTATTTTGCAACAATTCTAATTTGACGTTTGATTTGAGTAAACTAATTCTCCAGTAATTCTCTCACTGCAACAGCAAAGATTTACGATAAAAATCGTCAGAATGATCGATTGACTTTCAGTTTGATTCTGATCATGCGATGCAATTTGTGATTCGAAGCAGAAAATTGGGATGGCTCTGTAGATAGATCGACACGACGCTTATAAAGAATTATCGCTCACATTGTGCACGGTTTTCTTTAAATCGCTTGCTAGAATGCGGGCGATAATCCAGACAAATATCGCGTCCGATGCTTCGAAGGGGCGGGGCTTGGACAGCCGACGTCAGTAATACGTAGGAGGAGAGATCGCAGACACGTGCGGCAAGATAGAGCGGCAGATATGTCCGCAGAGAAAATCAGTCGTGATTGTTGAAAGAAACGAAATGTGAACGTAATTCGGTTACTTGGATTGCACAGCCGCCATTTTGTTTTCCATCGACGCCATCTTGAAGTCTATCGATTTAACCATTGAAGGTAGCCTAGCAGAGGAAGAGGACCTGCATGGAATGCAAAGCGATCTTGTACAGGCCTATGTCCAAGGAAGTCAATATCCATGCAATTTGGGGGACTGCAACCAGCATACATGCACATAGTAACAATGACAATAACAGCAATTACAACGAAAATAATAACAAAGATAACAACAATGGCACTAGGCTAACAACAATAATGATATTTTAGCAACAACAATAACTAATAATAACAACAACAAAATAATAATAATAATAATAATAATAATAATAGATATCTTGCTTGTAAAAAATTTTTTTCTAAATTAAAGGGATGCCTTTGTCAAAATAATATTAGTGATAGCGGTTAGTTTCCATCCAGCGCCGCGATGATGAGTGATGAGCTCCAGACATTGTGCTGCACTACAACAATATTAATATCAATAAATCTCCGGGGAACGAAGTACGGTTATACCTAAACTAACAATGATAGGCTGCTCATGCTAATGATAATCATAATAATATTGGTATTTTGTTTACTGAATTATAGCTGACAAGTTCTCAGTATCAACAAAGACCTACATAATTCGCTTAATAATGTAATGGTGTAAGTAACGGTCTCGGAGAAAGATAACATTTTCGCGAACCCATATCACACATCATTCAATTTGGGCGAGCTCCAATAACGCTCTCGGAGCGAGATCACGTTTTCGCGAGCGCTTATATTACACATCATTGGGCGATCACAATTGAAATTGTATTCACTATGGGTCCGCTGTTGTTCGCATCAAATATAATAATTTTATATAAGAGGTCGTTGATTAAAATAACCCTTAATTCTCTTTACGGGTTACAGCTAGTATTAGCATAATAATTGTCAGAACGATGCTTGCAATTTCGCAGTTGAAGTTAACAGCTCAAGAGTACGATAGGCAAACAACAATTTTCAAGGCGTTTATCTGTTTAACTTATAATTTCTACTGTTGTCTATGTAATTGAAGACTGATCAGTTTACTTCCTGCAACGTATTAGTCCTAGAAATCAAATAAATTGCTAGCCAAGATAAGAAGGGTTGTTTTCCGAACTTGAATTCTTTCTTTCTGATAACAAAAGGCAGACCTACAATATACATTAAAGTGTCTGTTTACCTTAGGGAACTGCGCCTTCCAAATGTTGGATAGTTACTGTATTTCGGTAGGTACATAATAATGTTATAGAGATGCATGCTTGCCTAATAATGTGATTATAACAATATTATAGTGTTGAATCTTCTAATCTTGAATGTATTTTTAGACCGAAACCAGACGAATTCCGTTGTTTAAAATGGTTGTGATCGTTATTGTTAAATGTATAACATTTTGCTGTTAAAATGCTTGTAATTTTAGCAATTAAGCTACCTGGTATATTATTTGTGTGCGAAAAGTCTTCAAATGTTCTGACTTTGCAGTGTTTTGTTTCTTTTCACTTTTCATTTTCTTTTATTGCAACTCAAAAAGATGAGGCTCTAATAATAATACATTTTGAGTTTTACACACCGAAAATGCCTGCAGGACAGAAAAAGGAACCCAGAATGGACATTACCTAGGATGTTCGAAGTAGCTGGCCTAACTAAATATAGGGCCTAGGCCTACTCTTTACAAGCAACAATTCGAAACTTGTCTTAATTAACACAGGTAAATCTCGTTTTTTATTCTTTAAGTATTATGCCATGACTGATTAGTCATTACTTTATTGTAATTCGCCTTTGAGCAAGACTTTGTTGCATTAGGGTGCGTTACATGTGCACACAGACAAATGGTTCACGACAATTGCTAAGCGTCCGCCATTTTGTAACTTGAGATTCAGCTGACCCCATTCAATTAATAATGGAGTTCGGTGCCGCTATTTTTTTAGGAGAACAGCTATTTTTAGAAACAAACAATAGTCAACAGGCAGCAATGTGAGTCGACGTACTGTGTAATTATATATACTGTGATGTCAGTGTTAATTAATGCAATTTCAACGATAAACAAACTTCAGAAGTAAGTCAACTACGAAACTTACAATCCTTACAAAAGCAAGCCAATCGAGAAGAGACGTAAGTGGGCCTACAGATGAACTTCTATATTCAAGATATTTATCGCCTATGGCCCTAAGTGAAACAACAAAGACTTTTTTGTTGCCAGCTTGATTTATATAGCGCCCTAATCAATCTTCCCTTTCCAATCTTCGTCTTCGCCTTATAATGGAGAGTCCCTGCCGTGTACTTGGATTGCTTCTGGCCCTACACAGTCGCGTCACCAGCGGACTCCTCACGCCTCATTTAGACGGACGACTCACGGCGGTTTCCGGCGTATTAATACAAGTTTATGCTAACGAGGCGACTTATGCACTGCTCTGGGTCAGACAGAAAACCAAGCCATCGACTCAGTGCCATCGCCATAATATGTCAATTACGCCCGCCACGCAGAACAAGACCACTTCTTGCACACGCCTGCAGTGCCAGTCTCAAGCTTGGCTGAAGGCGGAGGGCGACGTTATGATGGTCGTCGTTGTTACACAGTTTTAGGGGGAAATGACGTCAATGATGGTGTCAATCATATTTAGAAGTGATACATGCATCATTGATCTGCATAAAATTAAGTACCGCTAGAAGGTCTGTGATCTCTTTTGCTCTCTCGACATGGCATCTATGTACACCTAGTTATACAAGACGTATTGTATGCGTGTAGGCCTAAGTGTGTGTGTGAGTGTGTATTTGTAATTGTACAGAATTAGAAGCATGTAGGGCCTTAAGGTAGGAATGTCTGCTTGCATACCACGCGATCAAGATCACATGACCATTCCATTACTGGAGTTGATGCCTTTTCCAAGAAAAATATATTTTGCGAATGTTAGGGTCTACATGATTTTGTTTAGACTGTCATCATGACTTTTTGTAAGCTGTCGTGTGTTTGCTGGCACACTAATAAAGATTATTCCTTACCAAGTGTATGCATATATTGCATACGTATAGCATCGATGTCTATGACATGCAGGTAGGTGTAAGTATATAATTATATTATGCTTAATGGCTTCTGCTAATGTCATATTTATGCGTGCATATGTTTAAGGATCATAATTATTGTAGTGTGCAGTTGCTAATCAATTAAATTCAGTGTTTATTGAAACCATGCAAATAAAACCAGAGCCACATACAGTACAAACATGATTGTGTAAAGAGTCCCAAAGGGCTACCCCAAGGGGCGATAGCCGTAGGAACAAGGACACCTAGTCAAATTAAAATTATCATGGCGAGCTAGTTCAGATGGTTTCAAGAAAGGTAAGAGAAGAAAGAAAAGAAAGTACCATGGAAAACAACTAAATCCGAAACGCCAAACAGCATAGCAAGCAACTACATAAGATAGGCTACTTTGCAGCATAGGCCCCTATGTCTTATAAAGGTCACTATGCTGTATGTGATGAGCAAATGCATCAAATGCATCAAACACTGGTAGTGACGACTTGTCTGTTTGGTTGGACAGTTGCAAGGCAGTCTGGGTTGTATGAGGAGGTTCATTAGTTAGAAAGAGTTTCGTCTATAGCTATGACTTGGAGAGTTGGTCTCTATTAGTGAATACACAGTTACTACAGCGTGAGCAGAATAACTGCTCTTCTTCTTCTGCTTCTTTCTTCTCTTTTGCTACTCTGTCTTTGTCCTGCGTTGTCTCTCGTTCATACATGTATTGCATTGTATCGATTTCTCTCGTACATAATTATCATTTATTGTTCTTTTTCTTATTGTTCTGTTCTTCATTTTCCTCCGTCCTCTTCTTCAGCTGTTCCTCCTTTCTTTTATCACCTTGTTCCATTTCTTTTTCCTTACAATGTGGGTATAAAGCCTGACGCAACGAAACGTTTTAAGACGTTTATATTGTTTCCTAGATGTGGCAGTGGCACCATGCGGCATTGTGCTTTGCTACAGTATAATTATTAGGCCAACCATCGTTAATTTGTTATCATCCACTATAATTGAGCTGTTTTTTGGCCATTAGTCCTAAATTTTTTATGCGTATCCTATGAAACTGCTCACTGGGCTACATGCAAGTGTTATTGTATTATGAACAATGAACACGGGTCTAAAAGGTTATGTGACCTGAATTGAATTATCTGGACTTAATGAAATTGCAAAAACTGCCAGTAAGCGCTGGTAAATATTTGTGAATTGTGATCGTAAGAACCAAATGTTTGGACTCACGCACGATTAGAACCGAGCTCGTGAATAAACTAGGTCAATCAATCAATCAATCAAAATTTATATAGCGCCTCTTCAAGATCTCTACTCAGAGGCGCTTTGGTGCCACATTTGTCTTTTGGTTTCTATAATACATCTTATTATTCAGTTCCTGTATAGGCCAAATAACACCCTTATGTCATATAGGGATTGGACAACTGGTAGCGCACTGTAATTTTCTTCTAAGCCACATCTCATGACCTGCATGTTCTGAATGCAACCAAGTAAGTCCCATATGCAAGCATCTGGGTACATTATATAACCATCCGGAGGGACACTAGTGCATAGCAGCTGCTGTGATCGCCCCTACCTCCCCCGTGATTAACCGCTCCCTCTTCGCTGAGACGGTTGGTTGTCTGTCATCCACATTTCAACTCAGCTCGACGTTTCTCTTCTGCACTAATCGATTTCGTACGGGTCGTGGTCCTTGTTCATAGACTCTCGTCAAACGGTGACAAGCAACTGGTTCGCACGTGTGGTGGCTGTGTGGCTATGTGGCAGAGAATGTGGCGACTCATCGGGTCGATGTCATTCTGTCTTAGAAAAACTCGTCTCAGCGTCCGACTAATGGCTCCTCAATGTGTGGTTCTTGGCTCGCTGGACACGAACCACGTGTCCTGGAAGCGAAAAACTCTGCTTTTATCGTAAAGAAGTCTGTGCTGCAGTTTTGCAACACAGCCGAGTATCACGTGTCTCGTATGCATCAACGGTGTTGCTCACACTTAATATTTCTTTAGCGCACTGTATATAGTTGTATTGTATTGTATCTGAACTTTTATATAGCGCATCTTACAGAACAAGTCTACTCAGTTAAGCGCTGGGTACCATCGCTGCATTTAATCATGCTGTTGAAAGGTTTGACCACTTTATAGAATAAGCTTCTATGGCTCAGGATGTCTGTAGGCGAGAGTTTAAATTCAAACGGTGCTTAGCGATGATTGTCAAATGTCGCACGAACTGTGAGTCGTGTAACTCCGCCAAACAGTATAGCCTATAGTATTAGCCTATATATCAAGACGCCATCGATGATCGACCCTAATAGTTTGCGACTGCAATCATCGCTAATCCGGCAATTAGAACGAAAACGGGTGAAACGCGTTCTTTCGTGTCGCTGGCACGTGTAAGAACAGTTTTCAGTCACCAAATCAGGAAGTCAAGTGCATTTCGGTTATTTAGAAACAACTAACACCGTCTTTTCTATGCAGTCAACTTCCTCTCAGTCTACGGCTTCCGTGCAATGAGTGTACCTCGGCCACGTACACGTAGCTCAACTCTTGGCATTAATTTGTTATTACTATCGTTACTCGATTCTTTCATGTAACCTATTACAGCGCAATTTGCTACTATAATTATAAATTTGATAATTTATTTATTTATTTATATATTTTTATACCGTCTTTTCAGGTTTTCTACTACTCTCGGCGGTCCCGACTACAGCCCGGAGGTGTATCGGAGTTAATGCGCCGAAGCGTGATCAATAATTATTATTGTGAGTGAAGGACTTGCTCAAGGTCCTTACAGTGACTCGGGTCTGAATCGAACCCGCGTCCCTTTCCACGCAAAGCGGCGACTATCCCACTACACCACCACGCCCCACGTTATTCGTAACGACTCCTAATTTCCACCCAGATGCAGATCTGCAGGGTATTCAAACCATCTACTCAACCATAAAGGCAGTCAAAACAAAATATAGCTTATCGAGATGGTAACGTGGTAAAACAACTCCAGTAGAATTTATGCATAATTCCTGCATAATTCTGGATAAACAGATTTGCGCTTGAAATAATAAAATGTTCGATTAAGCTGAACTTCTCTAGTAAAATGGAAACAAATCATTCAGTCGAAATAGATCGGATTTACTTTCGAAACGTATAAATTAATGTGACTTTTGCTACTCTATGAGGGCATTGCCTGCTTGAATTTTTTACTTCCGTGTAGTAAAATTAAATCATTTATTGTTACGATCTCGGTCGTTAGAAAATCTCGAATACTTAGTCACTCCAGACTATTTTGATGGCTGACAACCTGGAGAGATGATGCCATCGATATTGTTGCTGCATACTCTCAGAGAATGAACCCCCAGAAATGAAGCCTCTGAGAATGAACCCACTGAGAATGAAATTCAAATTTTGGATGGATATAGACAGGGATTGACTGATAAAAGAGACGAACTGGAAAGGGAAGAAAGGCACAGAGATGGATAGATAGACAGATAGATGGATAGATAGATAGATAGATGGATGGATAGATAGATAGATAGATGG
>JAQFXW010001981.1:0-13826 GCA_034693945.1 Dendrobaena attemsi
GGATATATCCGACGGTTGGAATTCCGGTTGCAATGTAGCCGCTTGTCCAGTTCATTCGTCAGGATTAGACCCCTCTTCTCTCTCCCTCTCTTCCCTATTTCACTCCCCCTTCCCATTTCCGTTCATTATTCCATTCGTCGCTTCCCCTCTGACTCCATCACCACTCCACCTCCTTCCTCACCACTCCACCTCCTTCCTTGTCTGGTTGTTATAGTCTCAGGCAGCATCAATCTGTTGCCCTGTGTTGCCGAGTGTCGTCTTGGTTCCTGTCTTTTGACTGCGTTTCACCTTCTCTGTGACTGTTTCCGTCTCGTTATGTGGTCTTGCCTTCCTCGTTGTGTGTGCTTCTCCTTCTAAGTCCTCTTATTGCCAACCACTTAGAACAGATTGATGATAATCGTTACTAATCAGACATAAGCAGAGCCATGCAGAGATACCACAATGTTCTTCCAGGGAATCTTGGATATTCAGACAAACGGACAGATAGACAGACGGGAGGACGGACGGACGTGTACAAGAAGACGGACAAACAGTGAGTTTAAGTTTTGCTATAGTCTTATTACATTATGACACGGTGGCTGATCATCGGCTCACGGAGCAGACGATGCATGGTTCGATCCCGTGTAATGATCTTGGCAAGTTGTTTGCGCACACGTGCCTCTGTCACCAAGCAGTATAATTTGGTACCGGCGTAAGCTGGGGAGGAAACGGCAAATCCTGCGATACACCGGCCCCGTGTCCAAGACCTTGGGATTCGTCCATTGCCGGCTAAGGGCCAAGGAAAAAGAGATGAAAGTCTCCCAATGGGCCGTAGGCCCGTGGTTGGATTTTACCTTTACTTTAGCTTTACTTTAGCTTATTACATTTCCTTCTGCGCGTTCCAGTTTTCAGATCTCAATTCAATTCAATCTGTTTATTTGCAAAGCACCAAACCAAGAGAACAGAAAGGTAAACAAACAGAGCATAACAAAACATTATAATTACAGCAAATTAATTAGAGAACTTAGTGGTAAAGTGAATCACAAATTGGGTTCCCCAGAAGGGAGAAATCCCGCTATGACTCGGGCAACCCTGCACAAATGTTAAACCAGATGGGGAGCAAGTAAACTTAGATAAAGTTTTAATTGAGGGATAAAAAAGAAAGAAGAAGATAATTGTATTGAGAAATGAAACCTAAGATAAAACCCGATTACAACTACCAAATGCAGCAAATATAACCATGTCAAATGTGCAATCACAATGCAAGAACAATGAGCTCTATAGTATTCTAGATAATTAATATCACCAGTGAACATAGATCAGCTGGGAAGTTATCTTATACGAATAGTTCGTATTCTCTGCGACATGTGGGTCTCTATTACATTTTGTTCTCTTTCGTTCTATTATGTTCTGTTCTTTAAATTGTTTGTTCTGCCTTGTTCCATTGTGTTTGGGTCTGACCTGTTCCAACTCCTCCGCTAGCACAGAGGAGGAGAGAAGAGATTGGAGAAGCAGTTGAACGGATATAAAGAATCAGAACAGCGAGATTGAACATTACAACAATAGAATAGAACAAAACTGCGAGAATGTGTTTCTAGCTTATGCACGTGATGGGGCGTGGTGGTGCAGTGGGATATATGCGCCGCCATGCGTCCAAATGGTCTCGGGTTTGATTCCGACCCAAGCAACACTTAGGCAAGCAACACTTAGGGACCATCAGCAAGTCCTTCACTCACAATTGATCGTGACGCTTCGGTGTGTAAACTCCAACGCACCTCGGGGCTGTAGTGGGGACCGCCTCTCAGTTAAGTAGTATACATAGACGTGAAGGGGCAGTATAGAAATGTATGAATACAAATAAGAAATAATAATACGTTTAATTAGAATTTGACAGGTCGCAGTATATAATTTAATGTGTAAAACGTGCATTCGCTTGTCGCAGAGAATACGATCTATTTCTCTCCCTTCCATATTTTCTTCGTCTCCTTCAATAACTCTACCTCTCCTTACTTTCGTTGCGTTTTTGTCTCCTACAAACAATAATAGATAAAGACTTGATTGGATAAACCGGAGAGATTGCCCAATCGACATGAATTCGGTCATGACATTTCTTCCTTATAGGGTAGACGTGGCTGAATTGATTGCGTCGATCCCAAAACATATGCACGCAACCACAATCCAACAACGGCTGTTGAGCAGATTGAGGTCGAGTTTAACTCATAACTTGCTGCATTGATTTTTCCCAAAACTGCAATTGCCGGTTTCTTTACGACTGCGAGGAAAACAGAATCAGGGTTGAGGGCAGCAGGCAGCGGGAGAGAATCTAATAAGAACAAGAGCGAGTTGGACTACAATTATTCGGAGGGCACGCAGGGAGGCGTACAAAGAGACGGACGGGGAAGCAGGCAGAGGCAGACTATTAGGGAAAGAAAAATGACACATCGGCAGTTGTCTAGCCATAGATCTAGACCGATAAGGATAGGGCGAGACACGAGGAGAGCTGAGCACGGATGCCGACGTACCTATCGATTTAGTTATCAACAGTCATCTGGAATAAAAGCGAAACCAGGGATTACGATAAAGGTTGGAAGACAGACGGAAACGGAAGGCTACAGCCGAGACATATTGATGCAGTCAGGCAGACTGACAAACGTACAGCCTACAAGCGACGGAGTATGATATGCGTGATAAAGAAGGATAGAGAAAGACACACACGGAGAGCCACAGAGAGACATAGAGAGAGAGAGAGACAGAGATACAGAGAGACCCAAAGAGACGATTACAGAAAATCGAAGAGGACAGGAGTAAGAGACAGATATACATTATACAGACAGACAGAGACAGACAGAGAACTAGAAAGAGAGACAGAGAACTATAAAGAGAGAGAGAGAGAGAGAGAGAGAGAGAGAGAGAAAGAGAGAGAGGGATGGAGGGAGGGAGAGAGAGACAGAAATAGAGAGAGCCAGAGGTGATTGAGAGTCGTGGGGATGTAAAGGTAAAAGCAAGAGGAGGGGAAGACGACGTGATTGAATGGAGTGAAGCGAAAAGTGGAGGGGAAGAATTAATGGAACCAATTGAAAGGTCAGGAAGTGAGAGAGTTGAGACGTGTAAGGAAGGGAACATGTAGAGGAAGAAATATGAGAAGAGGATGCATTAAAGTACATGGGGAGCATGATGACGATGATGATAGGAAACTCAATTCAATCTGGAGACGAGGCGTCGAATGAGAATAGGAAAGGGAGGGGCATTGAGGAGAAAGAAAAGAAAGGAGGTGACGGAGGGAACAGAGAGGAAGAGGGAAATAGAGGACGGCTACATGCGATGACGAATGGCGAGAAAAGAAGTATCAACGGTTAATAGAAACTGCGAATTGGACTTCGAAAGATGAATTCGTCAGAACTTCAACGTATACTGAGAAAAACTTAGATTCTAGATATTTTTGTGATAGTCTTGGTTCGTATATCAACTCGCCGTAGTTCAATCACGGTATCCTGTTATATAGAGGTCTAGTCACTTCAACTCGTGGTAGGCCTAGCTATAGGAAAACTCGTAACAGTTCAATCACCGTATACTTCAATTCTTGGCAGTTCAATAATGACAATTTCTTCTATCATGAATGTTAGGCCTATAAGCTATCCAGTGAACGTGTTTGTATGTGTGTATTTCTATACCTCCTCTTACAGTCCACTACTAGTCAGAGGCGGTCCCGACGACAGCCCGAATGTGTGTCGGAGTTTTACACGTCGAAGCGCTTCAGCAATTGTGAGTGAAGGACGTGCTAAAGGTCCGTACGCGGTGGGTGGGATTCTATTTTATAAGAATTGCTTCAGCCAGACTTTTGCAATGTCAAACATATCTGTCGCATCAAATTTGTAGTTTTCAATGATACTAGGCCACTGCAAACACAATCTGTTCTACGTGACATTACATGTATTCTGTCTGGCAAGGAAGGTCTGAAATGTATAATTATGCTTCATTCAATCTAAGCATAGAAGCAGATAAATTTTAACCATTTTTAATTCTATCTGCATTTAGAAAAGATCAGCTTAAAAGTTTAAACATTTATTAATAATGATATCAAAGAAATGAAATAATCGATACTGAACATTCCGAAATAATATTAGGCTGTATTTATGTTAATTTGACAAATTAAGTTTCGAGTCGTGTAAATGTAAAAGTTTACCTTCAGTCTCAAAATGTAGAGAACCGCTATAGGCTATTATGCAATTTATGTGGCCTCAAACACGCGCCAGCACTGCGTCACTATAATACATGTCACGTCCTACACTGCATCCCAGTTGTCGAAGACTTACAGAAGAGAGACAGAAAGTGCAGGTGATAAAATCATGCGACAATACCTCTCAAACTTTGCCACGGTACTTAAAACTCGTCCACTGAAACGAAGCTCTCGTGAAATGTCTTGCCAAGAAGGACACTGACCGGCGGCTGTGCATGGTTCTATGGCTCATCTGGATGTACATTCTACACGCACCCTGCAACGTTTTGCTTCACTCGTCTCCCTAGGCGTAATAATCATGGTGCCAAGCCTCAAGCACAATAATATGATATAACCTTGACAACAGCGTTTTATCCTAATCACGTTTGCCTGCGAGCGCTTTAATCAGATTATAATAGCAGTACATTGGAAAAAACTGCAGTCTGTGGCAGCGTGCGAGAGAGACGAGCATTGAAAAGCTGTTATTAGCTGCATGCTTGTATCGTTGAGGACCTTTTGTCTCCCGGCTGTCTCTTCTCTTTGTGCAAATGCTGTCAATGCAGCCAGGTAGCATACATTGAGTGGCGTCAGCATGACATACTATTGTGTACAGCGCAAGACACAGTGTACGACAATCTGACAAATTCTGCGGCTTGTTGACGACCAACGTCTTTGGTCCACTTATCGTTCCTGCCGTCTTTCTGTGGCTCTTGCTCTGCGGCCTGCCTCACCGGCCTGCCTCCTTACTGGCAATAGAAAGGCACACCTTTAACTCTGAGAGAGAAAAAGGGATAAAGAGAGTCGATTTCAAAGTATATACAGGGTGGCTCAAAAATGTCCTACCGGACAAGCAGAAATTTCTCGGCAATCAGAGGAGTTTCTTTAATCAAAATTTCAGGTTCTATGAGGGTGATATTAATTAACTTTCCTGAAACATTTCTATGAAGAAGTATCATTGCTTAAAAATTTACAGCTTGTTAAAAATTATGCTCCCTATTAAACAATTGCAGACAAATGTACTTAAAATGATCCCGCTACGGATTTTCCTAATATTTTTGTCAAAAGTAAGAATTTTCAAATAAAATTTCATGGACTGAAAGGAAATTCATATCTACATATAGCTACCAAATGTCACAACAGTATTTCGCTCAGAACAAAAGTTACTCAACTTTTAGTGACGTCACCAACTGCTTTTTTGATATTTCAAATAACATTTAACCGTTTTTTGCTAATATCTCCATCAAAAATACAAAATCTTTTAATAAAATTGTACAGTCGCAAACGTAATTCATATCTACATATAACAACCAAATTTTATCCAAATTTGTCAAACCTAACAAAAGTTACAGCACCTTTAGTGAGTCGACCTGCGGTATTCTAATGATTCAAACAAGAGAAACACAACAAATGTTACAAGAAAAAGTGCTTTAACTTTTGTTGCGTTCGAGATATTTTGATAAAATTGATTGTTATATGTATGAAGTACCTTTATGCCTGTAGAATTTCATTACTAGATTTTTACTAATGGCTGAAAATTAGCAAAAACGGTGAAACGTTATATGAAACATCAAGAAATAGTGGGTGACGTCACTAAAAGTTGAATAACATTTGTTCTGTTTAAAATATTTTGGTGAAATTTGGCAGTAGTATATAGTTATGAATTGCCTTTCAGCCGGTAAAACTATATTGTAAAATTCCCACTTTTGTCAAAGATATCGGCCAAAAACTTCGGTGGGTCATTTTTTTGAGCCACCCTGTAGGATATGTTATACAGTTAGCACCGTCGTAAAGGCCGAGGCTAAGGTCACGAGTCAAAGGCGTGGTTAGGTTCCGGTACAAAGAAGTGACAGGTGAATTCGAACCTGTAAAGCGTCGAACATCGCCAGTTGACAAAAGATAGAAGAATATCAGGAAGGTGGAGGAGCTATAAAAGAGATGGAAGCGCAATGAATCTGGAGTCCTCCAGAGTAAGAGCGACAGCTCAGAAAAGACTCTTAGAGCAAATAAGAGCGACCTGTGATTTCCGATGAGCGGATAGCACTCACTGCCAGCAGCTGTATCTCATAATGTCAGATAACATCGAAGATTCCACAACAGGGCATGTGAACGAATCAGAGAAAGCTGAAGCTGAATAGACTCGGATCAAACAGCCACTGTCAATCAAAGCATCTGACGGTCGACCGTTGAATGACGTCACCAACAGCTAAAGTGGCACACGCTTACATCAATCAACGAAAGGTCGCAGGCGTGTCGAGGTCAGGGGTCAGCTTCGTGCTCTCTTGCGCTGACGAGCGATTGGAAACGTGCTCTCTATAGAAGAGCTCGCTCCTTGCTGCTGGCGCCGGCTGTCAGGGCATTCTTCAATCCGTGTCTTCCGACTGATAAGTGTTCCCATCAGAAATCGACGACGGGGGTTGCGAGCAGTTACCACGTTTCTCTTGTCTCGTCAGACTCCTTATATAGAGCGATGCTGAGAAATGGATCATCGCCTGCTTCACGTTCGATGCCGCCCCGCCGTCTGGTGTTCGTTTTAAGACGGATGCAGCATTCTTTGACCGATGACGCATTTCGCTTGGAAAACACTCTGTGTATATGGTTCACATTTTCATGGACAGTCCAGGTATCATTGTATACCAATACCATCCTCAAATCACTCCATTGGCTAAGCATCCCAGAACGAATCCACTCAAAACTTCAACTGTAGCCAATAATATTCTGTGGAATACTCCCAGACGAAAATTGATGTCTTTGCGAACTATTCGTTATCTATCCAACCCGTCTCCACCTGATCCTCCTCCTCCTGTCTTGACCTTTCTCGACCCTCTGACCTCCGGGGTCACCAGTCACTGAAGTTCTCCTATCTAACCATAATATCTCACACAGCACTTCCTTTCTTGAACGATTTCCTCTTTTAATTCCGCAAATAATTATTGTCAGTTCATCGATGCCATTTAGTCGCAATCATTTGTCTATTTTCGTAAAGCGCCTCTTCTAGGCAACTACTTCCGACTCCGGCCTCAGTACCATCGTTTCAAATAAATAATCCGGTCCTCCTCCAGATTTTCAACTAACATCAGAAGTCTCACCTCATCAAGAATTTATACCCCGACTCCTCTGATCATCGCTGAGTATAGCTGGCTGCATCTACTAAGATTAGAATTCGCCTAAACTGTAGGCCCACCGGTCCTTATACACTGTGTCCAGAAAAATTCCGAAATCCTAAGACATAGATGAGACACTATAGTAAATAATAACCGATATACTTACCAATAAAATTGTTCAATTTATAAGGGTCCCGTTTCAAATTACGTTCAAATGATGTAGGCCTGTACTTGAATTTTATATTTTGTACAGAAAGTTGCAAGGAAATGGCGTTCAGCGTGGAAGGCAAAATTGTTGTAGGCCCTAATTATAATTATATGCCATTATACAACACAAACAATGTCAAACATGGTGCAAGTAAGTTTCTGACAAATTACAGATTATAGTTCACTGATATGTCAAGATTAAACTGTTCTTAGAATTGTTTTAATTGATGAATATTTGCTAGTTTTTTTTATCATTATCGTAAGGGGTTGGACATTATTTCGGACGCAGTGCGTAGAGAGATAGTATGTTTCTGTCAGTTCACCTATACCTGGACTAGAGAAAGGAAATTCAATCTGAGGGACATTTCGTGTGCACGGTTTGTCATTGGTGCTGATATACGAACGCAGCACGCAGAGATTTGCGTCTTGTGAATCTTAATGAATGTCCTGCTGAGATAAATAAGAAACGGTGGATGTCAGATGAATTGCACGCTGCACTTCCATTGGATACTGAGCCAGCTTATTATCTATAGAAGGAAGAGCGTCGATGGATTGGAAGCTAGGTAGAAACTCGGGTTTAGTCAGGCGTCTGTGAGCAACTTCACAATAGAAGAACGCTTAAGACTGATGCTAGCTGAGAATGATTATTCTGGTCAATATCTGCACTCTGTTACCAATAGGGGTGGAAAGTTTGGTTGTTCGGTGTTTTTTTATAAACGAACCAAAAACCCGAGAAATGTCGTTTTTACGGTTGATTATGTATTATTTTCAGAGTTATTTTTTTTATTAACATTGATTCAATTGCTTAAAACTCTGCAGGACTAGAACTATAATTGTAATGTAGTGAAATTCACTATAGTCTCTACTGCTGCAAGTCGCCGTTACTCTACCTCTTAAGGAACCTGAGATGCTCGCTGAAGTTTGACTCTTTCTTTGGATTGATTTGGTCAATAGATTTCTTTGTTTTAGACATTTTGAAATGTCAATATAGCATCTACAAATAAATAAATTAACAGTAAATGCACTCGCAACACTTAGTTAGACTTATGTTTTTCCGGCTTATTCAGATTCCTCTTTCCGTCGCAATCTCATACAATGGTTGCTCGGTATTTGATGATCAAAGTTACATTCTACGTTTTATTGTGGCATTGCCTATACCTGCATAAATATAATTTTATGCTCGTCTCTCCAACTGTCAGCGCTTGTAACCTACTTTATTAAATGCCAAGTCATTGACGCGACATCTTCAAATAGACTCTGGCCAGAATGTTCACAGGCATAAGCTATCGGGTGTCAAGGAAACTTTACAGCTGCTACTCTAATTATATTATATCGTAGACCTACTTGCAAAGCGTGGGTCTCAAACATCTGGAATATTAGGTACCATTGTACGCCGCGTACAATAAATATTGATATTCGTGGTTGTTGGACAATAATTTCTCCTATGATTGAAACAAATAGCGGTATAGCCGAAATGATGATTGTCTAATTGAATTCAATCGAAAGCGAGACTGCCGACCGCAATATGGTCCTGCACTATATGCTTCAGTGGAGAGCTATAAAAGCAATTAGCCGTATACAGCAATGTCTACTTCTCAGAAACATTTAGTGTGTCTGGTTCTCGGGTGCATTACTTGTCAGACGCATATTATATATATATATATAGATATATATTATATATATATAATAAATGCGATAGTACAGTTGCCGGGTGTCGAGAGTATCACAAAAGACTGTTTAAGTGAGGTGTCGAGAGTATCACAAAAGCCCGCGTCAATTTACGCGCCATTTAGCTGCCCGTTATGACTGACTGTCCGTCTGCCATAGCTCTGTCGTTTTACAAGGGGTCTCGACTGTGGAGAGCCAACGGACACAGGTGCGACACTGCTGACGAAATTATCGTTTTCGCAACACCGTCGACGACATGTCGTACGGTTGCTAGGGTCGCGATAAAGTCGTTGATCGCGAGGGGGCCGACCTAGCTGCAGACCTGACGCTACTACATCCGGGTATATTTATACGCGGTGGAGACGCGTACTTCAGCAGTATGGCAGACGACGAATCTAAGTATTCAAGGCAACAATTGCTGCTGCAGCTGTCAGTGCTTGACCATCTATTTTTATATAGAGCCTTGACCATCTATTTTTATATAGACCCTTGACCATCTATTTTTATATAGAGCCTTGACCATCTATTTTATATAGAGCCTTGACCATCTATTTTTATATAGAACCTTGACCATCTATTTTATACAGAGCCAGCCCAGTTGATTTATAATGTGCTTGGCGTATGGCTGTGACGACATAATATACAGGCCTATAGGAACGTCGACAAATATGGCCTTCGGTATTATTATAACACGACAAGAACACGTGTATAAATAGCCATGGGCATTAATTTAGGGCGACATCTATACACTGTATATGTATAGGCCTACTGTAAATATAAAAAGTATATTCATACGAGTGACAGTTTTGGAGAATAGAATATCACAATCATGGTTTTTTGTAAATACTGGCAGCACATAAAATTATATCGGAATGTTCGTACAATATTATGTTTTGGAGAAAATAACTATTAGATGATATTATAGCCCAATACATGCCTGCAGGATTATCTATGCAATGTGCATAGGCTACAGACACTTTCATGCCGTTTGTCATGTTTCACTGCTTCAGTGGCTGCACATATAGGCAGGTACAATGTACATTCTTGCTTGTGCATGCATATGCATGTATTTACACAGCGGCGGCTCCGTGTTTTTCCAGCAGGGGCCATGAACAACCTCCTTTTGCAATTGTTATTAAACATCCATCGATTATCGCTCATTGTGCAGAAACATTATTGACCAAAGAGTGAATAACTATACAGGTCTACAACGACCAAAAGCAGAAATGTGACCGCATGCAAATATTAGCCGGAAGTAGCTACAATGCAACTAACCGCCTTAAAGTAAGTAAGATGTGCCTGTGAAAATACCGTAAATAAAAATATATCGGATGCTAGGATGCCATTACGGGCGAAAGTAAGCACGACATACCTTTGAAATAACATGACTTCACAATAGATCAGACTAAAACTGTGGGGGACGCGGCCACCGGTCAGCGCTGCAAACTCAGTTGAAGGGGTATGCTTACCACTGGTTCTCCCTTTACAGTCACTGCTGTAAATACAGGGTGCTTATTTAAAAAAAATGATCCCCTAGGTATGTTGCTAATACTTCCGTCTAACGGGGGAATTCTTTAATACAATTTCACAGACTGAAAGGTAATTCATATTTACATACAACTGACAAGTTTCACCAATATATTCCAGACAGAGTAAAAGTTATTCAACTTTTTGTGACGTCGCCAACTGTTTTTTGATGGTTCAATAAAACTCATTTACAGAAATTAAACAGGCCTGAAGGTACTTCATATTTACATATAATGGCCAAATTTGATCAAAGTATTTCAAATGCAACAGAAGTTACAGCACTATTAGTGAGTCCACCCACTGTATTCTGATTATTCGATAAAGTGTTATGCAACAAATTTTACAAGAAATAGTTTTGTAACTTGTGCTGCATTCGAAACATTTTTATATAATTCGATTGCTAGATGTATTGTAGATATGAATTGCCTTTAAGCCTGTAAAATTTCATTAAAAGAGTTTTATTTTGGTAGAAAATATTAGCAAGAAACAGTTAAACGTTTTTTAACCGAAAAAAACCAAGTGGGTGACGTCCCTAAAAGTTGAATAACTCTGCTCTTGTCTGGAATATGTTGGCAAAATTTGACAATTATATGTAAATATGAATTGCCTTTCAATCTGTACAAGTGTATTAAAGAATTCTCACTCTTAATGAAAATTTTGGTCAAAAGTGGGAGGATCATTTTTTAATAAACACCCTGTACACGGTGGGCCAAAAGTGATAACTCTACGGTGTTCTCTTAATGTTTCGGTCAAAAGTGAGAATTGCCAAATAAAATTTTAAAAACTGAAAGGTAATTCATATTTACGTAAAATTCCCAAATTTAACAAAGATATTTCACACACAACAAAAGTTATTCAACTTTTAGTGACGTCATCCACTGGGTTTTGGTGTTTCATTAACGTTTAACAGTGTTTTGCTAATATTTCCGGCAGAAATTGAAATCGTGAGATGATATTCTGCAAGCTTAAAGGTAACTTATATATACATATAACCACCAAATTGTATCAAAATATTTCAAATGCAACAAAAGTTGCATAACTCATTTTTATAACGTCTGTTGCATTACACTTTTTCCAATCATCAGAGTGCAGTAGATGGATTCACTAAAGGTGCTGTAACTTTTGTTGACTTTGAAATATTGTAACAAAATTTGGAGGTTATATGTAAACATGAATTACCGTTAAGCCTGTGAAATTTCATGTTAAGATTTCTGCTTTTGCAGGAAATATTAGCAAAAAGCTGTTAAACGTTAGCAAAACGTTGTATAACCGTATTGAAGCACCAAACAATAATGCGTGACGTCACTAAAGGTTGAATAACTGTTGCTCTGTATCAAGTATTTTGTTGGAATTTGGAAGTTTTACGTAAATATGAATTGCCTTTCAGTCTGTAAAATTTTATTTGAAAATCATTACTTTTGACCAAAACATCCATAAAAAACGTAGGATTTTCACTTTGTTGGCCCACCCTGTACATGTATTTGAGTATTTTCTTAGATGCTCGCTGTATATGTAGAGAAACATCGAATGCTCATGATCATCTTGGTGGAGACTGGACAGTGGAGGAGATTCAGAGAGAGAGAGAGAGAGAGAGAGAGAGAGAGAGGTGAAGAGCAACAGAACAACACGGTTGGACGAAAGAGGATGTAGAGGCCTTCTGTGCATAGCCGAGGATGCTGCAACTGCGCATGGTAACTGCAACACACGTGGCATCTTCGCGGATGAGTGATCAGCATTCAGCACCCATATCACTAGATACACACACACACATATATAAATATTATAGACATATACGTATAACACGTTCCTGTTCCATGGATTTTGGATATTAAGAATCTCGTTCTATCTGCTACTCTGCAGAGCATCTCCCTTTCTTGTTTAGAAGGCCACCCAGTAGGCCTACCATAGATATAGTATAGACTGTAGACTGCAGATTAACTTTGATGTGTATTCATGCATGCAGTTATACCGTATTAAGATTATAAGTCTATGGTGAAATTTATTTATTTATTTACTACAGCAAGTTTCCTTAGCGCCACTTAAAGTCTGCCTACTCAGAAGCGTTCCCAGTCCAACCACGATCTAACAAGACCGTATTATAAGACCAGAATGAAAAAGGGCCAAGTTGCCAATATAGGAACAATGCGAACCCACACGGGTTACTAATTCCATGGAGGTCATTGTGGCCCGAACAACTGAGAATGCGCGGGTTTGTCTGATAGAGGGTTCGCGAGCGGGGCACAGGAATTATCCCTTTATATATTTATAGAAAATATTACTTATATCTGCACGTTTATTACAAGAACATAAAGGATATAATTATTATACTTACGTTTACGTCTTAATAATAAAAAGTCTATAATATACATTTGTATGCCCATCATAAATAGTTGTCATTTAATTGGCATTTCCTGAGTCAAAACAAGTGCGTGATTATAATCATAGGGTCGATAGTTTTGGAGAGGACTACTCGCTCAAATATACGTGTACGTAGAATGTCATCTAATGCTAAACAATACCATTTGAACACGTGAACACTGAACAGGGTCTAGGGTCTCCTTCAAGTTCCTTTCTCCCTTACCTTCACTATAGGCAGAACCGGGAATTCCCTGTTGAGGTCCCTACGACTTGGAATCGACTCCCTCTTAAGCCTATGCCCCGCCATTCGTGCACCTATAGGTTCATCTCAGTCCTCTTTTCCCATTTTAAAACTGTTCTTTATTGGCCGTAATGGATTTGGGAGCGTCGGTAAGTAGTCTTCTAGAAGGGGAGCTATATAAATGTCCGAAATGAATGAATGATGAATTGTATAATTTTTTTGAAATTTTGACGATGTCCGATAGAAATTTCCAAGAACAACATTTTGTTCTGGCAATGATTTTGAGCCAGAAGTCACAGCTAATAAAGTTCTTCTTCCAAATGTATGGAACGAAGCTGTATGCAGAATTCATTTTTAAACATCCACAGCTGTTTTAAATGTGCGCTTGTGGGCTGCGGGTATGAGTTGCCAATACATGTATATCTATGTCAAATACAACTGAACATTTGAATTTTAAATATGAAATATGAGCAATCTCCTATATATATATATACATACATACAAAAACATACACACATGTATGCATAAT
>JAQFXW010001982.1:0-13820 GCA_034693945.1 Dendrobaena attemsi
GACCGCTTCTGAGTAGTAGTGGACTTGAAGGGGCGGTATAGAAATGCACGAATGAATGAATGAATGAATGAATGAATGAATGGATGGATAATTGGATGAATACAGAATACAGTTATATGTCGGGTAGGATGAGTGGGTCAATGAATAGATGGATGAATGGAGGTGAATGGATGAATGAAGTAGAAGAGAAAGAACTGTGCTAGACGGCTTCAAGTAAGGATGATGATAATGGGTGACTATTACTACTCCAATCTTCAGCCACATTATTCTATCGACAAATAGACTGTCACATAACAGACGACGAAGATATTGACTATGCAATCCATCAATCATATTATGCTCTCTTGCAGTCATTTATCATTCGCGTTCTCTTGAAATTTCCATTTCGTTGAAGACAAGAGGTCACTTATTAGCCATCTTGGTTCTTAGCTCTTGACAGTCACAAGAATCAAACCTCGTCTCTCTCTCCTTACTCCCCCTCTGCAGTTAGTCAGCGTCTGAAGATGTTCTGCAGGGTCTCCAAACTCCATCTGATTTCGTCGAGAGAATCCACCAATGCTTAAATTCAGCCGGATCTCGCCGGATATCAGATCCGGCACCTCCGATTTGAGATCCTCCACCTAAAGTGGGAGATCCACCACCTCAATTGGGAGATCCACCACCTAAACTGGAAGATATTTTGATACATAGGCCTAGGCCTAATTAGAATAGAACACATAATTGTAAATGTAAACTCAGGTTGCTCTTGGAATAAGTCCAGAATAAAGGTCAAGAAACACCAAAGACTAAATAATTTTGTGGCTGCTTGAACCAAAGAAATCTGAAACAGTGTGAGCACAATTTACAAAACTGATAAAATGGAGGAACTATTTCTGGAGAAACAATCAAGAATTTAGAATCGCATTTTTACTTACTATAATTAAAAATTCAAAAGTAAGGTGGGCCTACTACCACATTAAAATTGGTGAGGAGTACGAGTAGTCTTAGCCTGGTACTCTCGAAATTTAAGCCTACACATAAAATATGCTTACTGCATCGTCTAGACTCTAGAGTTTGCGCAAACGTAGAGATCCACCACCTCTTGATGAGCAATTTAACCACTGGAATCCACGTGTATATATAATACATAGGAACTACGGATAAAGCTACGATAATTTTCGGATTAAGGACACTGTGAGAAGTAGTTCACGTTAAGAGGCTTTCAGTATTAAAGGCCAATGACTAATTACATTGTCTGTTGTCGTGTATACACTAACCCAACGATTCTGGGTGCAATAGCGAATCGTTTAAACCCGAATCGTTGAACGGAAATTACAGCTGAAAACGCCAATAGTAGGCCCATAATTTTGCAGAAACCCTTATTGACCTTATTATTTTTAATGTTTCTAATGACAGTATAATCAATAATTATGAAATGTGTCAGATAGTTCGCAAGTTCGTCTCAGTTTGAGGACATCCAAGAACGAAAATAGATGTCCTGTAGTTATCGTAAAATCGGACACTTGATCGAAAACTCCATTCGGCGATTCGGCCTATCTTGGAGTTTTATCGCTTTCGGCGATTCGGGCAGACATCCACTTCTGACCAAGCATGTATAATCCCTACATGTATAAATTGGTTCTACACTGGCGACTTCTTTATAGTCCCGACCTGTTATCAGCATAATTCTGACGTCTTCCTTCTTTCTGACAATTCAGAATATTAGTTCTGACAGCGTTTTGAGCCCAGACGCCATTTGTTCTAACTGTGGACGCAGCGGACGTCTCCAAGCGGGAACCAATAAATAATCGAGTGGTCCATGCAACCGTTGGGCTTGGCAATTGGTGGGGAAACTGAAAGCGCCCATCCATAGGGAGAGACATGCGAAGCCATCTTCAGACAGACATGGTGCCGACGAAGATGACGATGACGATGATGAGGAAGAACTTATGACCAGCGTCAAGTGTTTCGTCACCAGGTGGCAGAGCTCAGCTCATCTCTCGAGACCAACCATGCAGCTGAACTTCTTGCTGGGTAGAGATATCTGCCTTGAGGTTATAATGGAGATTGTACCTCTATAGTGCGGTCTATTAGGGAATTTAGGTTATGCATGGTCTGATGAAACGATTTTTCTGTAGCGCTGCACTTATATGCCGACTGCACAAGCATAAAGACCCAGAGACAATAATGTCCCTAGACTATGATGTAGTTGATATACATAATAGGCCTATTACATAACTGAAGGCCAATGCAAGGGCATCCTTAGCATCCTGGTGTCAGACAAGACTCAACCCATCTAGATTTCTAATCACTTCGAACGTCCTCCACCGTAAATAAGATTATGTACTGACAACAATTTAAGATATTATGTATTTACATGGTATATATATATATATAATTATATTTACTGGGAATGCATATTTTTTTAGCTACCGATATCAATTCTAACATAATAATTATTACATACCGTGTGAACTATGATACAGAATCTAAATTGAATTCGCCATTCAGAGGACAGCCATTCAATATTGTGTTTGACGTATTCAATAATTGTTGTGACTCGCGATACAATAGAATTGCCTCTCGGCTGTGCATTATCTAAGACCAGAAGAACAACTGCTGTTCAGTGTTCACAAGCCGTTCTCTAGACTCTATATGTGCTATGAAATAGGAGCTGTCGCTATGGACCTGGTTGCTAATGAGACCAAGCAGCCATGACACACGGCGCCTGGAGATGAATGGCTTTTGCCAACTATATACGACCAATCTAGAACCACAACTACTGCTGTTCTTTGGTAAACGCAAGCTATTCCTTTGCTTTTGAATCTGCTTGCTTTGCCAAGCGTCTATTATCATTTCGTTAGCTTCTTACCTTTGGAGACGCAGGTTTTGTTTTAACGTGCAGTCAAACACACAATGTGCAGCGATAACATTGAGAAGTAGGGCATGCATTGAACAGCTGCTTGTAGTCCTTGTACCGTCATCATCACAATAAGGAACAAGCAATTCCATTAAATTCGCAGAAATTATTATATTTATTTTTAAGCATTTCTATACTGCCCTTTTAAAGTCTTCTACTACTTAGAGGCGGTCCCGACTACAGCCCGAAAGAGTTTCAGAGTTTACACGCCGAAGTGCCAAGAGCAAATGTAGGTGAAGGGCTTGCTCAAGGTTCCTACGAGGTGGGTCTGAATTGAATCCGCAACCCTTCGGACGCAGGGCGGTGGTGACTATTCCACTTATCCACACACGCCCCATGTGCTGGCCCGAGATGTTAAATCTCCGAGTGTCCGCAGGTATAGGGAGTCGAACACGGTCCATGCAAACACATGGCCGGCGGGCCCACAATGTAGCTAACTGGGCTAGAATTGCAGGCAGTCCGGTAGAATGTGCAGCTATAAGATTTCTTAAAACATATATGCCTACTTGGAAATTGGAATTGGTCTTCCACAGTCATTGTCTCTGTCTTTCAGAGGCGCAGCCAGGAGACCTTTCGGTGGTCTCCATTGGACGTGGTGGTAAAATAAACAGATTTCATGCGAACATGTAAGGCCTAGTTTCTCATTTCAGGAAAGGTGAAAATATTCTGGAAGTGGCTGGAACCCGTAAGACCTTCCTAGATACGCCGACGATGCTTTAACAGACTGGTCTTCTGGATGTTTGTCTAACTGTGGCTTGGAGATTGCTTTATCACTGGTGATGTCTCGTGTATATCGGGACGAAACAGATGGTGTATACTTTTAAGCTAATTGAATTAATCTTAATCCTACAGTCAATCTAATTCACGGTGTTTGGTTGGCATGGTGACCAGTAAGGTCTTCTTATTAGACGCGGAGTGTTAAAGCAATGTCATCTAAATTAAAACGTGTGTACGCACTAAGCACCTGTAAGCCTATATCCAACACGTCTATAGTATACGTGCAGATATCCAACTGTAATTGAAAAGCACACAAACAAACACACACACACACACACGTAGGCCTACCACCTAATCGTTCACAATACATACATAATCATTGCATATGTAGCTCAACATTGTATAAGCTTACGATTTCGAGCAAGTTTTCACGTTCAGATCCGCACATAATGTTTTGAATATACGTCTTACATGTACTTAATATAATTAAGATGTGCATTGTACACGTGTACTACGTATGCATGTACAGTGTACACATATGTATATCTCATTATGTGTATCAATTATGTGAATTACCATCGTGTGAACTAATGACTGGTTGAATGAACGAACGTAAAATACAGGAATAAATGACTGTATAAAATGTGTATATAAGTTTTTACGTGACTTGCGGGGGCTGAAAGAAGCAGGTGCGTGGAACGGCGGGAAATCAGAGAAATCTCAGACTATCAATCAAATCGAATCCTACTCAGAAGCTGTGCACCGATTGAACTCTGACCTCTAACCCTGAGGTTCCGTTTGTTCGTCGTAATTGGGTTTAGCGAGTCCCTGGTCTGAATGCCGACAATGTAACGGATGAGCGCGTTCCCATGGCAACCCAATGATGCCAATCTCCTCTGCCGCAGCAGCCGCAGAAGATGCAGACAGGAAACTGAATGATCATTTTTCTGGAACGGACCCCACGAATGTTGCGTTCTGTACGGATTACGCGCGCTCATCGTAGCAATGTATGCTATGGTGTCAGACACTACTATGGGACGCGGTAGTGTAGTGGTGAAGGTCGCCGCCTCGCAACCGAAAGGTTGTGGGTTCAAATCCCACCCACCGCGTAAGGACCTTTAGCAAGTCCTTCACTCAAAATTGCTCAAGCGCTTCGGCGTGTAAAACTCCGACACACCTGCGGCTGTAGTCGGACCGCCTCTGAATAGTAGTGGACTGTAAGAGGCGGTATAGAAATACACACACACACATACATACATACATACTAATGTGGTCTAAACGCGCCTGTGGGTTATTGCCGAAGAGTTTCGATGCTGCGGACTTGATTTGGTATAGCGCCGGTGAATTAGCGCTATCGTGATGCACTGAACATTTCAAAGGTTTATATACACATTACATAGCATATCATTACTCGAATGATACACCACTACACCACTACGCCACCCCATGTGCACACTCGATAATAATCATGTCATTCATCTTAATAAGATAGGATTTGCGATTGAACTGACTTGGTATCCGGTTGATGGCTCTGAGCGGTCGTAGAACACGAACCGTTCGAATGGCCGACAGATTAAGATTCTGAGAGTCAACCGCATACTCGATGATCCTGAAACGCAATCACATTATATATAATTATTGTAATAATTATTATGATGATGACTAAAATACGATATCTGGTCTTGTGTACTCTTATCTAATATGGTCTTAGTCTTATCTATAGTCTAGTCTACTTTTATATTATTGTTATAGTCTAGCATAACTTAGGTCAGTTTCCTCTTACTATAATTCAGCCTACTTTCATCTATTATTATTCAAAACATTTTAAACGCGCGCAAAGTCGCACATATAGGGCGGGTAGGCCTACATGTATGTGCGAATCGGAGGCTCGGAAATTCTAGTTCAGTCTTTTGTTATTAATTTAGTCTGTTATGCTTAATTTTGTGCAGATTGTTCTAATACAGTCTATTCTTGCTTAATCTAATTTAATCAGGTTCAGTCTACTATGTAACATAATCAAGTCCAGTATAGTCCAGTTTACTCTTACTGGTTCTAATCGATTCTAATCAACTTAAATCTGATCTGATCTAATCTTGTCTGAAGTCTATACTTTTTTCTAATTTATAAGAGGACCAATCAAAATTAATACAGAACAGAATCTCATCTATAGCTTAGTTAGACCGGGCATGGGTCGGGAACGCCTCTGAGTAGAGATCTTGAAGGGGCGCTATACAAATTACTTTGATTGATTGATAGCTAATCTAGGCTTATCTGATCTAAACTAAATTGTAGAAGCAGTAGTAGTAGGCTATTACTGTCGTGTTTCTTGACACCAAGGCGATTCAGCCACAGTCTACTCTTGCTGTACAGAAGTGTGCATGTACGAATAAGTTGAGCAGTTTTTGGGGTAAGTCCCCATAATTCAATACTTTAAATGAAAGCACACAAACAACGCAAGACTGTGCGAGTAGACTTCATCCATCATCACGTGATTCCTATCTCAAGTTCTGAAAGATCTGTACAGAAATCTATGATGTTCCAATCTTTACAGAAGTTATGCATCATCCAAAATGTAGTTGAGTCACAAATTTATTTAGCGCCTCTTCAAGACAAACTCAACAGATGTTAAACACGCTCTGATAAAGTGCATGGATGGATGGATGAATTAATTTCTGTTCATGACTGAATAAATGAGTAATTATTAAGCTTAATTAAAGGAGGAATGTATATATTATTAACGCAGGCCTAACACAACAAATGTACAAAGCTCAACATCAAAAGAATGGGTGGTGCCAAAGGGGACACAGGATTATGCATCAATAATCAATCTACCATAGAACGATCCACTGTCGTTGAATAGGGGTCATTGGCTGCCTAAGATTGCGCACAGAGCTTAATTCGGATTCGAACCATCGCCTGTCTATAGTGTCCAGACGACTGGACACGACGCTCCTTGATCGATAGCCAACCCTGTCCCCCCCTAAGCCAGTCCTCTTGCTATGCATCTACATGTATATATATCTCTGCACGTCTTCGTATATCTCAACTGCAATCGCATCGTACCTGACCTAATTCACAGCAACACCAATAACAATACACAATAACAACACAGCAATAATAATTACAATCACAAAAACAGTACCACACAACAATAACAGTACAACAATAACACAACAACATAATAGCATAACAATAGCAAACACAACAGTAACACAATAACAATAACACAACAATAGCAATATTACAATAACAACACAGCAATAACACAATAACAATAACATAACAACAATAATAACAGCAACAACGATGACAAAAATAACAACACATCAATAATAATAATAAAAAGAACACAGCACAACACAACAATAACACAATAGAAATAATACAAGAATAATAACATAACAATAACAACATAACAATAACAACAACAGTAATACTGTAACAGTCATACTAATAGTAATAACTGTTTTTCTTTAATCGTCTCAAACCGACAAGTGGGCCTACAGTCATCACGAGTACAATCCACTTCACGGTGTAATTTGTAGATGCCAGTTTAAACAGAAGTCAAATCAAACTTTGCTTATGGCATCCATGCAAAGCGACCTATCGGTTCTACTGCTTAGTTAACCGACGCCTCCCATTGATCGAAAAATGAGTTAAAATGCAGGGGTCTGGGAAGCGAAATCGGATAGTGAGCTCTTCGTGCCTGTGATTACGATTGTGATTGTATCTGTACTCAGTCATGCCTCTTACAGTCCACTGCTATTCAGAGACGGTTCCGACTACAGCCCGCATGTGTGTCGGAGTTTACACGCCGACGCTCCTTGAGCAACAGTGTGAGACTGTGAGTGAAGAAGTTAGCCAAGGTTAAGGACCTCGGCTAACTCCTTCACTCACAACGGCTTGAGTGGAAATCGAATTCGCGACACACTTCTTATGCAAGTCGGTAACTCTCTCACCTGCGCCACCACGACTCACATACTCTAATCCAATCGGATTCAACTGCTAACTTCTATAGCGCCACCCTCTGGTGCACTACCTACCCGGCGATGACGATGAAGAGGTCGAGACGGTTCCAGGTGTCTCCAAGGTAGGCTCTCTTTCCGAACAGACCCATCGCGAAGACCTTGACGCACATCTCGACGGCGAAGAAGGCGAAGATGAGATGATCGAATCCCTCGAGCACCTGACATCGGACCGTTGAGCAGTTGTCGTCAACGCACGGCTGGTACATTCCGAGGGTCAGACAGTTGAGAAGGATGATCGCCATGCTCAGCCGTTCGAACCACGTATACAACGACGAGCAAACGGTCAAGGAAGACAACAACAACGACGAATCCCGTCGACACGATAAGCAAGTATAACCAGGGGCATCTATCCCCCCCCCAAGCAGCCGGGCTCAAAACACTGATGACCTTCCATTTCTCCCCTTAAAAATCTTCTTCCATCCCCTGACCAGTCTTTTCTCGCCCTATTTCTGAAAATTATACATTATAGAATGTCCCCCCCATGATTTCCACTGGGCGCAACTGCGCCCGCTTGGTATAGGGATAGAAGCCTCTGAGTATAACTGCTACGGAAGTTTTATTTATATAGCGCCCCATCGGATCAATCTGCTCAGAAGCGCTCCCGGCTCAACCTCAACTGAATAGGAACGCCTTGAGATTTTGGGAGAACGTTTTGGGATGGTACTGTAACTAAGCGGAGTGTGGGAAGACAACCCGGTAAGAGTTATGATATATTTCCAAGTAAGTAGGAATGCACACTTTATTGAACCGCTTGCAAACGCACTGAGAGCAGTTTTAACATCAGATATGACGCAACAAGAATTCAGAACATGCAGAAAATCATTATGTTCAAATTGCGGGGTTACGGAATAGAAAATAAAATGAGGAGAAAGAACAGCAGCAGCAAAAGAATCATTTATTCAGCGATCGTTTTTATAGAACTCTCCCTGCATGTGAGTGCGTCAGGTCTTCGTATAAACAGACATATTGGTGCTTAATAATCGAGTTCACTGGTCTCAATTAGGCGAACAAAACACAATCACTATAGTAGGCTATACAGATTAGTATATTACGGATCACAATTAGTTTAAGTTAAATTATGTTTTGGAACATCATGGGAGGCCAAACAGGTTGGATGTCCTGCTAAGCAAGATAATCCAATTAACAGTTCTGGCATAGTGGTTCAGCAAAGTATTAATAACTTGTATTCAACATTGGTATCATTATCATCATCATCATCATCATTGATCATCATCATTATAATGATAATTAAAACAACAACATTATCGCGATACAATCTATAGCATGATGAAATAGACAGCTAATTATATTTGTAATTATCTTGCAAATAGAACGTATGGAGCCTACATCCAAGAGTTGAGAAGTAGGGATATCGTGCAACGGAATGAAGCCAGATGAATTCTGACAGGACACGATGATTATTTCAACGGCAAAAAACTTCCTCTGTATTATAATACCACAGCCTATCGTAAGACGACCAGAAGTCCAGAAATTAGTACACGAGCAAAAACCTCTGGGATGTTGAGACCCAAATTAAACAAGACGCGACATGCCAGATCTGACCTAAACGCACCGGGCGGGATAGATAGATAGATAGTATTGATAAATCTCCAAATAGATAGATAGATAGTATTGATATCTCCAAATATATAGATAAATAGTATTGATAAATCTCCAAATAGGTTGGGATGGTACATTGTAACTGAGCGGAGTGTGGGAAGAGAACCCGGTATGGGAGTCATGATTATATTTCCAAGTAAGTAGGAATGTACCGTAAACTTTATTGAACCGCTTGCAAACGCACTGAGAGAAGTTTTAACATCAGATATGATAGATAGATAGTATTGATAAATCTCCAAATAGATAGATAGATAGATGGACAGCGTCTTATGCAAGAGGCGTGGTGGCGTAGTGGTGTGTTCGATGCCTCGTGACCTCATGCATCGTTGCAGGTTCAAATCTACCTCCAACCACTGCGTAGGGACCTTAAGCGTTGCGCAAGTCCTTCACTACCTCTGGCGTAGGCGTAACAGTAGGCCTATAAACGCACCATTCATGAAAAAGGTCGGCGTCTATAGTATAATAATAATTTCCGCAAACTTACAAGTCACTAGAGAAGCACGCACATTGCGTTTACTACTCGAGACAAATTGAACAGCAGCCGACAGTATCATCACAAGAGGTGTAAAATACCGGAACCTGCTGAATTCTCAAGCCTCTAGCAAGGACTCGCCTCCCTCTATCAACCCTATTCGTCCTGCTTCTCACTCATCACTATCTATTCTCTCTCCTGCCCCTGAGTCAGAAGTGACTCTACTCTTGAATGTTCTTCCTAACAAGCAATGCGAACTTGACCCATACCTACTTCTCTTCTGAAAGACTGCGCTTCTGTGAAACATTTCAGATTCCCAAAGTAATTATTATTGAAATCATGGTTAGTCCACGGGCACATCTATAGAACATTTTACTGAAGAATAAGTTGGCCTGAGTTTTTTTGCCTGAATCGAACTTGGGTCGTAGGCATAACCGACTCCAGACAGTGTGATCCATCACTCAAACTGTACTCTAATCCATTTAAAATTTGGGAATAAAGTTTCAACTTGTAATTCTTCACTAGCTGCGCAAATGCTCTGCAAGGAGGCACCCTATGCAACGGATAATTATTGAATATAACACTGGTACGAAGAAACTAAGATCTAAGATCGAGTCCCGTATAGCCTCACACAGGCAGACGCAATCTTCCTTCGTTGAGTGGCGCAGTAAATGATGCTCTTCGACGTTTTAACTCCGACTCAGCATTAGCGCTGTAGTCGGGAGCTCCTATGAGCAGTTCATACTACGAGAGCACTATTCAATACAAGGCACGACGAGGCTCAGTAGACCTGGCTAAACAAGTCAGAATGGATCAATGAATAACGATCTGGACAGGCTGTGAGTTCGTGTGTATGTATGTCTGCAGATAGATGCACTCTGAATAGGCAATTAGACCCAGATGCTTGATAATAAGTTGATTTGGCTAAACGTCCGTCATTCGAACTGAACAATTTAACCATAACCATAACCAATTGCACTTGAATATGAGATTTAGACAAGATGCGAAGATGGGGAAGAGGAAGAGAAGCAATAGGAAGAAGAGCAGGAGGAGGAGGAGCAGAAGATTGAAGAGCAAGAGGAGGAAGAGGAGGAAGAAGAGGAGGAGGAGGAGGAAGATAGAGAGGAGGAGGAGGAAGACTGTTTGAGGATAGTTAGGAGAAGAATAATGGACGCTGAAGACAAACAGCTGAAGAGTACAAAAAGGAGGATTATAAGGAGGAAATTTGGTAAATGAATAATGGAAGAATAGGATGTTGAACAGAGAGAGATAGAGATAGAGATAGAGAAAGAGAGAAAAACAGAGAGACAGACAGATGGACAGACAGATGCAGAGGCACGTAGAGACAGGCAGAGAGGTACATGTATATCTAATCCAGTCTAGTAGTCCTACGTATTAAGTCACACAGACAAACAGATAGGCAGACAGATAGACAGGCAGACAGAGGAGGACTGAGAGGAGGCCAGGCAGCCAGATGATGGCTGAGAGGAGGAGGAGGAGGAAAATGAGGACAATGAGTTATGAAGAAAGGAGGATCTGAGGATTAGAAAACGAAATACGAGGAAGTTGAGGGAACGGAAAGATGTAGGAGGAAAGATGGATATATGGGCTGGAGACAAGAACGAATCGAACGAGCGCAAAAAGAGATGGAGAAAGGAGGAAATGAAGAAAGAGGAGAGAGGAGTGAGATAGAGACACCCAGAGACACACAGAGATAGACAGACAGATAGAAAAAGAGAGGGGAGACGGGCGAATGAATGAGGCTAATGGGGTTTAGTCAAGCGCTGCTGGTGATAGGAGTCTCCCCGAAGGTATATAGAGAGAGAGAGGCTGTGAATAGACGAATGAATCGAATCATTCGCATCATCGTTCTGTTGTCTGATCGTTCGGAAGGCAGTGAAGACTCAATTCAGAGTCGATGGGTGACGAAGCACAGGCGACCTGGCATTGGGAGGATTGGGAGCGGGGGGGGGGGTAGGGTGGTGGGTGGATGGATGGATGGTCTGCTGCTGTGTGTGGTGGGCAATGGGTCGGTGGGTGAACAGGTTCTGGGATCATATGGGGGTCAGATAAAAGTTTAAATATGGGTGAGAAGGACTTAAGTTCCGTGGCGCGTTGAGGTATAGGGTATAAGAGAACATGCTTTGATGGTTATAATAATATTATGAGTGAATGGAAGAAGGGTTAAATTGGGGAGCGGGTGAAATAAATGTTACTGACAGGGTAACGATGCAGTAATCACCAATCGATGGTAAAGGAATAGTATAATGTGGAAGGTTATCTGGGTTTGTTTGGTGAGTAGTTTGACAGATTGGAGACTATCGCAAATTTATACAGCGCCGCTTAAAAATCGACATATTATCAGAAAGGCAATCCAGACCTGACAGCAAGAAGTAACAGTCGAATGAATCATCCTGTCTTAATGCCTCGTTTTCTTTATTCTTCTCTTCTGCCGTTTCTCTAGATCCTGTTCTTCCAGATCGACGTGTTAGTGGCAATTAGTCTGTTACTACTGGAATATACACATGTGAACATGTGATACTGGCTTCAATAAACACGATTTACTGATTTGATTGATTGATAGATATTATGTGTATATTTTATTTTCTCCTTTCTCTTTCCTATTCACTTCGTAAAGAACCGATTCGTATATCTGTTTCCTCTCTACTCCTCCTCCGCCTCTTCCTCCTTTCGTTTTCTGCCTCTCCTCCTCTGACCACTCATCCTCGTCCAATCTTCCACTTTCTCGTCTTCCTCTCCTTCCACTCTCTCATTCCTTGGTCTCATCCTCCTTCATCACATATTCTGACTTCTGTCTTCTTTCTCCACTCTTTCAACCTTCTACTTAAAGATTATTACTACCCTTTCCCTCTGCCTCCTTTTCCTCCTCCTTGTCCTTGCCCTTTTCCCTGCACTCCTCCGTGTCGTTGTCCTTCTCCCTGTTGTATTCCAACGCATCTTACTTCTCCTCCTCGTCCTTTTCCTACTCCTTGTCATGTCTTATCCTTGTCGTTGTCCTTGTCCTCATTTTTGTCCTTGTCATCCTATTCCTTCTTGTCCTTTTTCATCCTTGTCTTCTTTTCTATTTGTCCTCTTTCTTGTCCTGTGCTCCTCTTTGCCGTTGCTTTCCTCTTTGTCCTTGTCATCCTAATCCTTCTCTTTGTCCTCTTTCTCTTTGTCTTTATTTACTTGGCCTCTTCCTTGTCCTGCCATCCTCTTTATCGTTGTACTCCTTTTATCGTTATCATCCTAAAACCCCTTTCTCGTCCTTGTCGTTGTCCTCCTCCTGCTTGTCTTGTTTCCGTTTGTCCTTCTCTTCTTCATAATAGCCTTCATCATTATGGCTTGGCGATCAAATGAATTGGTCTTGGCATTTCTCCTCAACAAGAGTCTTAGAAGTCTTATACGAACCATCTGCGATTCTAATAATTGTCCTATTACAGCAGGCGTGTTCACTCAGCCGTCAACAAGCAAATGTCGCAATCGACGAAGCGTGAAATATGATTTCAACGGGAAACGATAACCGGAAGTCTTCGGCCTTGATTTCGGAATTTCCTCTGGAGCCTCTTCCGCTTTCAGAAAGTGTCAGTAGCTGGGCGGAAATCTCGTAAGTTACACTCTGACATCCCGAGAAGTCGACGTAAGTACTACACATCGTGTTTATATACTCCTCACATCATCAGCTCAACTGCAAAGACCGTCATAATTATTTCTATATATCTACTTGTAACCATGGCAGCTATAGGCCTGTATTGTGTTGTGCGTGCCTCGTCACACTTGATAGAAGGGCTTTATTTGATACTCTTGCCAAAGAGGCAATGCTTTAGAATTACCAACACGAATAAGTAAGATGAGAGTAGGAAAACTACTTTTCATATGCGTATAATACAGATTCATTGAATTAATCAATTGAATTAGTGTCTACATCCAATGCAGCAGACCAGACGCATTGCCCCACTCCTACTCGCATTGTGTTCATGCATGCATAGGCCTATCTACTATGAATTCATGCGATATGCATAAGTACATATTGTATTGTATTGTATTGTATTTGTGAATTTATAAAGCGCCTCTCACAGCATTT
>JAQFXW010001983.1:0-13814 GCA_034693945.1 Dendrobaena attemsi
TCCTTCACTCACAATTGCTGAAGCGCTTCGGCGTGTAAAACTCCGACACACCCTCGGGCTGTAGTTGGGACCGCCTCAGAATAGTAGTGGACTGTAAGAGGCGGTATAGAAATACATACATACATACATACATACATACATACATACATGGCAACGGTTAAAATCGACTCCTGTAATTACCTTATCGTTCGATCATACCGTAATAGTAATCATACTCTGCAGTCTGTTCGTTTGAGTTAAAACTAAACGAAGATATATTGTAATTATCTGAGGTTAGCAAGAAGGCAACGAAAGGAGTCTCAGATGTGAGCTAGATCTCGCTAATTAGGGGATCCTATACTATAGCATCAATCTGAAAAACTGATAGCAGAGTAAATGCCTTCGCTAGAAACATTGCAGCATTTACGGCCTATGTATGTACATAGATACATGATCTCATCTAAAACAATGCTAGCTAATAAACCCACAGTGCATTACAATAGCTCATAATTATAAGATTGAGCAAAGTGCAGTTCACGTCAGTTCTAATTGCGCTATAGTCTCATCTATAGTCTAATACGATGTCCAGTCCATTCCAATGAAATCGGGTAAAATTCCATCTTAACAAATCTGACTCAATCAAGTTAAGTTGAGTTCAGTCCAGTCCTGCAGTTTCGTATAGTGTAGGAAATCACATGCTGGTGCTCTGGTGTTCAGTCTTGTCTAATCTTACTTGACTGGCAGTGTTGATGATGATGATGATGACGACGACGACGACGATGATGATGGTGGTGGTGGTGCTGATGACAATGATGATAATGATGATGATGTTATGATGATGATGATGATGATGATGATGATGATGATGATGGTGATGATGATGATGACATTACAGCTTATAGTCTTTGCAATTCGTGTAAAACAGGCATCCAGTTACTTGTGTTGTGATGTTAAACAATCATGGCCCTCCTTAGTAACAAAGTCTAGTGCTACTTGCTAAGACAGAACACCATGATTGTTTAATATCACAATCCAAATAGACTGCTGAATATTTAACTGAACAGGAACATAGTTGAAAATAATGCATACTGGAAAGCATAAACTTGCAATAGTTGGATAGGTGAATTGACGGATTGGGAAAATGGGTACACAGGTGCATGAAGGAAAACTAGTCACATGTGGAAAAATAGATGGGTGTCTGGACTGACAGTTGGATTGTTTGGTTCATTCTCACCTTCTCAGAAATTGTAAATCGACCCTTCGACAGACATTACATACTCAGAGACGCACCCAACTCAGCAACAGAATTATGAATAGGTAGACAGCTATTATATAGATAGCAGGTGAAAGAGGTGATTGGATGCGTTGATCGATAGATGTGGCTGATACTCGGATAGAGAGGTGTAATGGCGACCTCGTAGCGTCAAAGAAGAGAATTGTAGAAGAATGGCTGGAGAAACGAAACTGAAATGGAGATAATAATGTAGGACGTGTGAAGAAGATGAGTCTGAAGCAGCCATCAGGTGGGTCATCATGAATGCCAGCGAGAGCTGATGCTGGTGTTAAATCAGTCGGATCGAAAGACGCCGCTGGGATTTCTATAATTAGACAGCGTCACGTGATTAGGAGATTAGGTGACAGCGACTGGACACCTGTCGTCAGCGGCGTTAAATGTAGAGGCGCTACATGAATGCTGCCGGGAGAATTAGCCTATAGATAAGTGAATGGATCATCGAAAGAAAAAATTGAACCAGTGAATACGAATGACGAACAAATGAATAAGATGATGAATAAGCAAATCTTTCCACGGTACTGTCACGCTTGAAGCGCTTCAGAATTACTCTGCCGAGAGAGGTGCTAAGTATATCCTCTAATAGAATGAAATAGAACCAAATAGAACAGAACAGCATAAGAATAAAATTATTGAATAAATAGATTGGGGGAAGCGTTAAGGGGCAAAGAAGTGAGTTAGGGAAAGATGGAATGAATGTATGAAATGATGAACAAACGGACGTGTGAAAGTATACGATCGAAATGAATCCAGATTGTAATTCTGTATTCATTTCATTTCCAGCATGCATGAGCGAAGAGCGTTCGCACACACCGTATACTACAAATGTTGTATTTCTACTTAAAACGCGCTAGGGTTATCAATGTCGTCAGTCCTCGAAGTGGACAATAGGCCACAGAAAGCGTTGAGAAAAATGTAGGAGTTGAACATTTTATGTTGGGGTGGCACAGAGTACTTCAAATGCATTGGAATAGAGGAAGCAATTTAGTCAAAGTGTGAACAAGTACAAATGTTAAATTTCTTCTTGAAGTTGAAACGCTCTAGGATTATCGCTTTATAAATTCAGATTTACAATTACAATTACAATTATCAGTGTCGTTAGGCCTAGTCCTTGAAGTGGAAAATATTCCATAAACAGCGTAGTTATCTAGGAGCCAAATAGGCCTATTTTATTTTGAGTGTCAAGCTCAGACTATTTTCAATCCACTGAAATACAAGCAAATTCATGGAAAGTTTGAGCCACATACGTGCAATTGGGAGCACTTACTCCAGCCTTGAAAATGGACAACTATCATTTAACTACTCCTGTTTCGTTTAATAAAATTTCACCTTTAAACATTAATTATAGCCTACCAATGAATTTGAATGTAAAATTGAGAAATTAAACTTTAAATTTTCCTTTATAAATAAAATACCGCAGATAGGCCTACACCCGAAATAGAATACTCGGCTCCTAGATAATTTAAGTGCTTTTAGAACCTATTTTTATATACTTAAAGTACCAACAACACTGATACTGATAGTTCTCAATTTTTATATAATTAATAATTTGTAAAATATAGTATACTAAGTACCCAATTCGTTTTACTGTAATTTCGATATCCTTGGCAATAAATTAGACTACAATTTAAACGTCTAAGCGTGATCCTTGTGTATTTGCCTCTCCTATAAAAACTTCTGCTGCAGGCGCCCTTGTTTTGATTTCCAGCCGAAGATACAAAACCAGTCGTGTAAAAATACAGATAAATGCCAGAGGACTTATCGATCCGAAAGAGGTTTTTCTCGTAAAAACGTATCCGGGGTTGTGAGCAGGGTCGCAGTATGATTACATACAGTATATAAAGACGGAGATCGGATACTCGAGGGTTGAGTCCTGGCGTCTGGACTTCAGGGACTTATCCAATCCGCATCCGTTCCGCATCAACTGATTCCTGGACTTTGTCGTTTTGTCAGTGGTTCCGTCTGACTGCACCTCATAACGATCGACTGATTGATGGAGTGGAGCGCCTCTACCGTTACTCAGCTATTATTACACTGGTTCCATCCACATAAGCAGTGTGCTATATTATAGAATGAGCCTTGAAATGAAGTTCTCGTCATAATGGTACTTAAGCTCTGCATTTATCTGTCTATCTAATATGTCGCTATAGACTTCTCTATCTGACTATATGTTTGTCCAGGAGCTTATATCCCTCTATGCAGGGCATGCGCAGCATCAGCTCAGTGTAAAACAAGGAGGAAAAATAATGGTCTCTTTATTTCTGTCACAATTTCTACAAGTTCAGAGTCTATACGCTCGCATGCAGTAAAATCACAGATACACTCTCATTGCACAAATTAGTGCATTTATCGAATTAGAAATTAACTACAACTCACTTGTGGCAACCTGGGTCCGGAAACAAGGAAGGGCCGCTAGGAGGGTAAAGGAGCTGGATTAAAACCGTGAGCCCGTATTTTAGGGATTGAAGTGTCTGTGCCTGTATTTCTGTATCTCTATTTTTATAGGTCTAAGTATCTGTCTGGTTGTCTGTCCTTGTTGTTGTATCTCTGCCTGTGTCGCTCTATTTACCTCTCGTCTTCAAAATCTATTGACAGGAGAAGAATTATTTTGGAGGAACCGATTTATTATCTCCCGGTTTCGCCATGTACAAATATCTGTCACACCACTGATACTAGCGAAACAAAGGCAAAAGATGACTACATTATTATCAATTAACTCATCATCATCTTGATTGCATGTTTGACTGTTGCTAGGACTAGTAGTTAATTAATTAAGTCAGCACCGTGACACAGCACTTTGAGATAATAAATTATCTTAGTACTATAATATGAAACGGTTTTTACTCTATAAACTCACAATAATTTTAATTACTTATTTATTATTTTATTGTTTCTTTGCATGTGTGCAGCATAGTGCAGATGAAAAATAATGTAACTTGCTTACTTTCTTGCTTACGTATACTACATGTGTTGTGGGACGTGGTGGCGCAGTGGGATAATCAACGCTTTGCGTCTGAAAATCGTGGTTCGATTCAGACCTTAGGCAAGTCCCTCTTACTCACAGTTGCACGTAGCGCTTCAGCGTGCAAACTAAGACACACTTCTGAGATGTGGTCGGGACCGCCTCTGAGTAACAATGAACTTGAAGAGGTGGTACAGAAATGTGTGAATAAATAAAAATAATGTAGCTTGATTATTTAGTATACTGTATATATAATAGTCCATTTATTATTTAGTATATTATATAATAGTGCAATGGCAGTCTTACTGTTGAATAGATTCGTGTTGATAAGAATGAATCCTACAGCGACCCCAACAGCAGCCAAAGCTATTCCGATGAATATGAACAGAACGAGTACAGGTCCCCTCAGCATCCGTCTCGCTTCATCTGGCCGCCTCCTCCGCAGCCCACCGACACGCTCTCCATCCCTGAAGAAATCACCGGACCGAAACGGACTGCCCCCAGTGCCGGGACCAGCCGACGAGGAACACAGAGCCAGTTTACCCGAGTCCGTCTTTGTACCTTGGTTCCTTCGGAAGCAGCACCATGCGAGGCACCCATTTCCCGTATTTAATGAGTGCCGCTTGGGCGAGAATTGGGCGGGCTTGCGATTGTGTTTGTGCGAACAGCCTAAGCGTGGCGGTAGCGTCATACACGGATGGTTCGTCGGCAAATCGGTGCGAACGGGGACCCGCTCCGGTTCGGTGATTTCTTGGAACGTCTGTTTATCGGTGCAGCTTCGGTGCAGCCAACCGGAAAGCGCGTCTCTGTTGACTGATTCCCGGCAGAAGAACTCCCGCTCGCAGAATCTCGTTTCCGTTTCGTCTTCCGGTTCCGGTTCGTCGTCTTCCGGAAGTAGCACGAGGCGCATGCGTCGCGTCGTGTGACCGGAAGCGCAAGGGTCTTTGACGGCGTAGACCACCTCGCTCTTTCCCTGCTGCAGCAACCCAATGGAGGATGCTGCAGGGAGTTGCGGGGCGTCCGTCTGTACGGCCTGCAGAAGGTCGAGCGATTCGTGGCTCCACGTCGTTGACCCAGCCTCCTGCGTCCAATAGGTTTTGAACCCTGATGGGTCTGGTCTTGAGCATGGAGGTCGCCAGACCGGTGGCGGGGGAGGGGGATGTTCGGCGAGAGACCCGGATGCAGAGATACCGCCTCTTAGCATCGTAGATGGTCCTGGCTCCCGGCCCGTGCTGATGATGTTGTCGATGATGAGGAACTCAGGTTGAAGATGATAAGATCCTCAGAAGATGAGTTCTGAAAATAGCAGAGACAAAGAAATTGACGCAAACAGCGACAGAACTGGATCAATCAATCAATCAGTCGAAATTTATATAGCACCCCTTTGAGATTTCTACTCAGAAGCACTCTCAAACCTACAAGGACGGATTTACAATTTTTAGGCCTGGTACACGTATTTCCATGGAGGCCCACCGGCGCCACCGCGTAGGCTAACCATGGGCGGAGTTTGGATTCCGCTAATGGGGGGTCCTTCCAAGTTCCGAAATAACTTGCCGTTGTTAAAGCAATCACCAATTTCGCTAGACCCATTCTGTCACAGAGGCCCTGGAAGTATTTCAAAGTCGGGTAAATCAGCCAAACACAGACCTAAGACGAATAAAGTAATTTATTATTTATTATATAATTCAGAGTCAAAATGTGTGTGACCATTTGCGACCTTGGCGTCATATGCTTCCAGGTCTCTGAATTATTTCTGCGCCTCACAAAATGATGTCTTTGTGCACCAATACGGCTAACCCCAAATTGCACTCTGTGCACTGCGAACACTCCCAACACTTCGTGTTAATTCATTCATTGGTCACACGTCAGTTGAATAATCTGCAATCATTAAGTTGTGACAGGGACTATCTCTAGCGAATTAGTGAACCATTAATTGTGAGCATTTAAACAGAGCCAATTCAAAAGCTGAAATCCTTATTTTATGGCAATTTTCGCTTTATTGCTGCAATAAAATCGTCTCAGTAACCCGCTTAATGAAGAACGAATAAGCGTTGCACTTAAACACCTTCTAATTGTAATATTGCGATAGGCCTTTATGGAGATGTTTGCTTTAGGTGCTTGTTAGACTTGGAAAATATGCCAAAATGATATCGTTTAATAAGACTACAGCATCCTACTGAATTATCCAGTGTCATGTAATTGTAATTATAATGTAGTTGTAGTTGTAGTTGTAATTATAGTAAACACGTAATTGTAAGCCTAATTGTAACCTTGAATCTTTGAGACCTTATTGTATGTATTTGTAATCATAGATCTATTATAATTATTCTATCTATTTATACTTTCAATGCATTTACATTCATTTCAAGCATTTAAATGTAGCGCTTCTTCAAGGCACTGTAATATTCTCATCTTGTTCTGAGAATTCTTTGAAGGTTAATCTCGTCTGTAATAGATCAGAACATAATTACGAATCGAACATATAGGTCATAATAGAGAGACCAAACTATTATTCTATGCTCTGCCGATTTAATGAGGTTCCGTCCATCTAAAGACCTTGCCGTAGACCCCAGGATGAGACTCACAGAGTCAACACATTGACAGCTGCAGAATAGCACGGCCTATAAGACTGCGATGCATGCAGGGAGCTGCATGCATGCAGTGGAAATATTATTGTTAAAAATCTTTCGTATAAGACCCGAAGCTCTTATATAAAGTAGATCGGTGTCATTATATGAAGTAATATCATTTGATATATATGTATATATATAATATATAATCGTATTCGTTCTAAAGCTTTCGTTTATTGAAAACGAATAAACCACCGAAATGTATTGCCACTCTTTATCCATCACTGACGACTTATAGCTCAATCCCTATCTTAGCACCGTACAATATTATATTTTTTCATACATTTTTATTATTGCTAAACCATACATTGCTAAGGCGACATAGTTGTCAGTATATATGTTATGAAGGTTATAAATGCAGGCTTTATAATACATACGTTATATCACTATTATGGTCTTCGAAGAAATAATTATTGCATAAACGTAGGTCTATATATACAGATATTCAAAAGCCAGCACACATACACACATTATGTATATATTTATAAAAAGCCTATAATTATTTGTATATTTACCGGACACCATAATTCATACATGCATTCTATGTATATAAGAGAAGAAAATGGCGGAAGGATGGCCAACCATCGCGGCTGCGTATTGTAGTCTAGATTTATTGTCGGTCTCTCTCAATTTATAGATCGATGGTCGACGCAGTTATTTTCCAGATCCGCCATTTCCTCGGAGTTTTCAATTTATCGTTCGTATATAATACATGTACAGCTGCTGCGTGCATTCTCCTCTGCACTGCCTTCTTCTTCGGCTGATCACTTATTCTGACCCAGTATCCACTCGTCGTCAGGCGTCGCTGCTGCACGATGGAAAGATGTTCCAGATATTCCGACCAATTTGCTGTCTTACTTTAGCCACGTGTATTATATACAAGATAAATTGTCCGTTTTGTTTAAAACAAAAACATTACAATCCGTGTTATTTTTATTTGAAACGGAGCTATGTTAAAATCTCTACGTAATGCAGTAGCCCTACAAACGATCTTAATGATATATAAAGTAAGCTTAATCATTATTTTTCAACTGAGTTCACTGTTCACGCAGTCTATAGGCCTATATATATATATACATATATATATATATAATATCGAGTGGTAACTCGGAAACTTGTACTTAAGCATAGTCCACGGATGATGGGACAATTTTCAGTTGGTTTTCTACGCTGGCTTCCTGCTTATAAGTGAAATTCAGTTAGGTCGATGTACAAGCGCTACAATAATTAACTCAAAGTGACGTTTCTTATGGAGCGCTACACTGTAGATTGTAGACTTTTACAACCAATAGACCCAATAAACTTACAATTAGCTGTACACAGTATAATTGTTGATTTATACAATGTCTTCATTACAGAAGTTTATGTGGAGACCCGACAAACATTCAGAAATAATTATATCACATCGGATTGTAGACGGAAGAATGTAATGCAATGTAATACAATACAAAAAGGCCTACATTAATAATTATTCTAGATTTACAATGTCCTCTGCAAAAGTTTATGCCTCATGAGAACTGTAATTGAATGACCAAGTGTTCAGAGACATTCACAAAACTAACTAGTAATCCTATAAAAATGTCAATTACAGCCGCTCCAATAGACGTAATAAACGCCGCAGGGCGCTGTATTACAGCACCTATATGCTGTGTTTATTACATCCATAGACCACTTACATTTCATGAGTCCATTGTATGGCTTACTTGTTGCATGCCTAGATTAAGATTTCGTCTATCTTTCGTTTTTATGTACAATTGTAGGCTAATTACGATGCTCACATTTAGTTTTTTTAGCTTTGCATCAGAGTCTTATAATTACTTTGACGCTGTCACGTTGTAAAAAAATAGATATTCTATTACAATTATAGTCGAACTCTTTGTGTAATATGGTACTTCCAAAAATAAAAGTTTAGTTTATTTATGCGGGTACTAACTCTCAATATTTTCTCTGACAGCGGACAATGCAAAGCACAACATAAGTGCTTTCTTTCTGAAGGCGCTGAGAAAATTATAAGTCCGCCGTAAAAATGTGTCATTACAGTAATGCATACTATAGAAACATCAATTCAATTATGAAAACTATTTTTGACTAAGTAACAAAGCTGCGCAGAAGCAATTCACCAGCATAGGACAACTTTTAAACGGCTTTATTTATCCATCCGTCCAACCATTTAATTCATTCAGTCATCCATCAGCCAATGCACCATCTATCCATTAACTCAGCCATTCACACATTTACCAGGCCAACTTTTTTTCTCTATATAGCCAACCAAAATCCGACGAAACACGTAGGTCTATACATCCAAAACATAAACATCGCAATCTTTCTGAAATTACTGATAATTCTACTCACACCCTTCTCACTCGAAACCTTCAATCATTTTCTTCCAAGCGTGCAGCTACACAAACACAAGTGATAGATGACGTCATTAATGGTGAACTCTATTATGTGGCGCCATACAAACGCACATAATAAGTGACGTCGTTAATGGTAGACTCTGTGGTGAGTAATCACGGTTCTGCTTGTTTTCCTGTTATTTATGCAGCCGTCGTCCACGGCGCGACGACAGGTCTTGATTTCTCTGCGCAATGCGTAATCTTTGTTTTCTGTCCGCGGAGTAATCTAATAGCTGTGCGGTGGACGCCATTGTCGAGTTCACTTCCGTCCGACATCTTGTTTCTACCCAAGAAATCGTAATCGTAAACTCGACACTTCTAAAGCGCTCTGTAAAGCTAAGCGCTGGGCACAAGCTAATTCACGAGCGCTGCGTAAAGTCAAGAGGGTAGTCAATGAAAAAAGTCCGTGGCGGTCCGAGGTCGAGTTCCAGGAAGTCAGGGCAGGAGCAGAGCAGCTGTTAAAGCGAGTGTCGTTTAGGACGAGGGTTGGGAGGGGAGAGTCAGAGGAATCAGGATATCAAAGTACTTAATACTATATTTACAGTGCCATAAATTATATATATTGTTTCGTTGAGGAAGTTGCATAAAATCACGTCCGTACAATAGGCATTATGTATAAAGGTTATAGCGCCTAGTATTACAGGCCTATATATAATTTTGTATATAATAAGATTGCCGTGGACTATGAAGCGTGTTAAGTAGATCTTGTACTGCTCTTGAAAATACACTAGACTCTTAGTTTTCTCCTATAAGTGCATGATTAGTTACTTTATAGCGTGGATGCATGTACAAAGTAGATAATCCGGGAATTCCACAGCTACATTGTCATGTATAGTTTGAGTATACGTATAGGCCTACAATATCAAGCTAGTGTAAGCATATACATACTCCTACGTACGTAGCCTGTACAAGTCTATTCACTGTTCAGCATTGGACAGCAACGGTCATTTTATCGAACGTACGACATCGATGAAAGGTTAGCATATTATTATAATAATCGTAGGCCTTTGTTTCTATAATAATGTTTAATTATGGTACTCATGTAGTTCTATTGTATTATTATAATGCCTTATGTCTTATGCCTATGGCGGCGCTTTGTAAATCTTCAATTACAAAGCTACGATTTCGACTACATGTATACTGTAGGCCCACAGTGGCGTATCCAGACTGAATAGATTAGGAGGCAGCTGAAGGAGATGACTCCATTACTCAGAGACGTGCTGCGCTGGCTCCCTGTTCCTCTACGCGCCGAGTGTAAGCTTGCTATGCTAGTACTGCAGCGGAATAGTCGTCGCCTTGCGTCCGTATGGTCGCGGGTTCGATTCCCAACCCTTACCACCGCGTATGGACTATGGACCTGCTGGAGCAAGTCTTTCGCTGACAATTGATCGTTGCGCTTCATCGGGTTAACTCCGACACACCTTCGGGCTGCAGTCGGGACCACCTCTGAGTAGTATAGTAGATTTGAAGGGTCGGTATACTTGAATTAAGAAATATAAGTCCATACATGGCGCATATCCTGACTATCTCAGAGCCTACAGCGCCGACCCACTTTCCTTTGGCGCTATAGAATGGTGTTGCGATCGAAGGCAAATGGTGATCTGTTTGTTCGGCAGTCAGGGCTGCGCAGAGGCTTCTATCCCCCCAAGCAGCCGGGCTAAAAACTCATGACTTTCCATTTTCCCCTTCAAGAGTACTCTTACATTCCATTTGACCAGTTCCCCCCGCTTCTGAAATTTATACATTATGAAATGTACCCCCCCCCCTGTTTTCCACTGGGCGCACTTGCGCCGGCTGGGTATAGGGATAGAAGCCCCTGAAGGCTAGGTTACGAAATCGGGTCCTAAATTGTGAAAATTATCAATAATTACAAACAAACTGATTATTGTTTGGTCGCAAAGCAAAATGACAGATTGATCGCGTAATCACACTGTATTATTTATAAATCTATTACAAACTAATATTGACCCCTAATGGTTTAACCAAATATAAAATTAGACATCTTACAGCACCACCATTACAGGCTACTGCCCCTCAAATCTGTTTCTTTAGTAAATTTGTAGAGGCCCTCAGAGCTCTGAGGCCCTAAGCAATTGTTTAGTTGGCTTATATGTAAATCCGGCTCTGCATGTAGGCTTGCGGACAAAAACTGCATATTTAAGTTATTTATGACATTGAAAGAAACTGAAATAACAATAAAAGACCTTTGTCAAGTCTACCGCAAGACAAGGAACATTCAGAGATTAGCTGCGAGACACGTCTTCGGCATAGATCTGGGACTATTGCATTAGTCCTGTAACTGCATACATGTAATAACTTAATAGCCCCAGCAATGACACAGACCTTTGAAATTTAGTTTCTTTACAGCCATCTAAAAATACATGGAATCGGATGAAGAATATGCTTAGACATACTAAACGGCGATGGATTTCACTTTGACCCAGTTTACATGAGGGCCTATAGTTATCAAGATAGATCACAATGTACAAAACATGTAGGCCTAACTCACCGAGCAGTCCTATAGTCGATTAAGTCACAGTACGAAACTCTAGGCTCATGGTTGACAGTTTGGCATTGACGCTTCCACTGGAAAAGCTGGAGTCACTTTCGGAGTAGACTTACACCCAGTGTAACGAGATAAGCTGGGCACATGCCTGCCGATTTAAGCGCTATTCAGAGTCTATGTCGGGTGTAAGAGTTACACGGCTCTTAATCCTGGTTCATAATTGCGGGCCCAGAAGATTATGCGGAACATAGTTAGTTAGTTAGATAGTTAGTGGCATACATACTTTTCTTCTTTATTTATAGTCTTGTATATTATTCAGATTTAGGTAGAGTTGCATCTATGTCAGCTATAACTCTGAATAAACGAATATTGATTGATTTTCATGTGTAAGATTAATATGAGGCTAATATGTAAGCCTAATCTTCGGCACTTCATGCATGACGGAGTAGAATGAAGCAGAAGCCTAAGGCATCCGATGCTTTGCACGGTTGACCCAGTGGCATCTGCTGCGGCGAGTTTCGTCTTTCGATGGTTGTCCTGGCAACGGCTTCGGTCGCCCTGCATTTCCGCTTCGTCATACTAGAGCTAGATGGCTTTAGATAGGTTGCTGCGGCAGGTGGGCATCAGTTGTTATGCATCAACGACAGGAGAGTGCGAGGTCAATTCATCTGCATAGCGTGTCCATAGACTGCAGCATCAGAATGTTGCCTATAATATATCTTAATATTATATATATATATATATATATATATATATAATATATATGCCTATAATGTCTGATTAAGAGGGGACGACTAAATGACACGCGGTGTAAAGTGTGTAAGGAAGGATCGAATGGAGTCTACAGATAACAACCATCCAGTTGCTATATACGCACGAGAAAAGGAAGGATTAGGAATGCAGTTAATTAAATAAGCTGCAGCTCTGAAGCAATCATTCGCATGATGTTACGGGCGTATTTACTGGGGAGGGGCTATACGGGTTCAAATCCTCCCAAATGATTTTTATAACCTATTTAAAGAGAAATGTTGTTTTAATGAAAATTTTGAAATTTTCCGACCACATTCAGTGTAACCCTCCGAAACATTTCTGGCTTCACTTCAGCATGGTGTAAATGAATTGCTAGCCTAGATAGCATTGGCTTGACTTCATTTTCTCAGCCTCGGCAATCGTCGGCATATAGGCCTATAATACTAAATGATAATGATAATGACAATTTATTTGCATTGCACCGTATAGCACAGCCATGCATATGAGTTTCAAATACTCTCCCCGGAAGTTAAACCTTCCCACAGGAGTTGTTCAGTCAGTGTATGGAGAATATGGTTCTGCTATCTACAGGCCTAGGTTGGTTGCCATTAAATTGCCTTTTCATGCGCCTTTTAACTTTACTATATGTAATCTTTACTATGCAGCGTTCAATTATTATAAATCTTATTATTTTCTATTTGTTATGAAGAATTAATTTAAATATAGTGATGCACCATAAAAGGATCTAACTCTTTGAAATATAGTGAGAATGAACCGCCATGTGACATCTCCAGCTGTAATTAGACCTGATGGTCGGCACTTGAAGTTGTAATCGCCTCTTAGAAGCACTCTGAAGAGGACGCTATATGAAATGCTCTTAATGAATGGATGTGCTAATCAATCATTGGAAGGCACATCTAATTAAGTGCATGTAATGGTCTTAAACGGCTGAAAAGCATCTGGTTTTCTTCCACTTTACAGTAATGCTTCCAACTTGTGTGTCAAATTGTATCTTCCGAAATTTTGCAAAGATGCAACCTGACGTCGTGTCGTGGCCCTGTCACATCTTGTTGTAAGAGTTGCTATATTCAATTCACATCTAAGCGATGTCGCGAAAATTAACAACAAAATTATTATAATGAGAACTGATGTGATTCATGTGATAATGCTATTAAAACACGTTGAGCGCGAAGGCAAATATCTTACATACGCTAGAGAATCTGACTGACCATTCGATGACCCCCCACAGTAGTGACACCGACGGGTCTATTGTTCTCCGACGAACATAAGCCGTCCTATA
>JAQFXW010001984.1:0-13812 GCA_034693945.1 Dendrobaena attemsi
GTATATTGCAACTAAAAAGTATTCGGCGTCTGGGGTGCATTAACCCCATAAAGTATGTGGCGGTTTAAGGGTTAACAGGTCAATAATAGTAAGTAAGCAAAAAGCATTGATATTCAAATCCATGTTACTAAAAATCAGACAGCATTTATATGTCATGATTAAATCAAAACAGTGACACGTTTGAAGCAGGGTACGTACGAACGTCAAAATTTGCAAAGATTTAGTGTATAAACAAGCCGACTATCCACAACTTTCACCTATTTGAAACTTTTTTACGCAAACACATCTTTTCAAAGAGCATAAAATTATTCTTTAGTCTGTACTTTAGTAACTAGTCAAGTCTTTAAAACTCAACTCTTGGTTTCATTGTATTACTATGATTGCCTGTTTGTGAAATTATATTTATGTTACCTACTTTCGGGTGGCCCTTGCTAGCGAAGCTTCGGCCCTTGCTAGCGGGGCTTATGCCCTTTTAGGACTCTGCCTTTGTTTCATTGGAAGTAAGTTAAGTAAATTAGAAGCAAGTTAAGTACGAACGCCAAAGGACAGTTTTATTTCAGTCAGTTGTTACATCGATACTTTAGTCCTGGAACTTTTTCGAGGAAGAACACTGGAAAGTAGATATATATGTACAGGGTAGTCAAAAAAGCAGCTCCTAAAGTATAATTCGGCCAAAAGTAATAATTTTTAAATAATATTTTACCAGCTTAAAGGCAATTCATTTCTTCGTGTATAAGTCAAACTTCATCAAAGTATTTCAAACAGAACAAAAGTTATACAACTTTTTATGAGACCATCCACTGCTTTTAGATGATCCAAAAACAAGTAATGCAAAAAACAATTTTATTACGTCACATCTCAAAGAACTTTTATCAAACAAGATGGATATCATCTTACAACTTTGTGCTTAATGTATTCACAACCAATAACCACAGTCCCACACAGGTGTTCCGCATCACTTTGTATAAGATAAGAGGAGTTATACTGCTCTACTGGAGAAATAACGTAATATGTCGCCAAATCCACAGACAATAAGACGATTGAAGGTCACATTGTAATGGTTATGCAAAGATTTAATTCTGTTACTTATCAAAAAGGATATCAAAAACCTTGAAAAGAGACTCAAAACATGACATTGTGGAAAATGGTGGTGATATATTGAAAACAAGCTGTGATGCAATTTAAAGCTCGTTTAATAGCAATCGTTTGAGATCCAACATTACAAAATTGGTTCTTGAGGCATTACATGTTTTTGAATCCTCAAAAAATGTCGGTGGACTCACTGTAACGTTCGTTATGTCTAAAATATTTCGGTACAATTTTCCGCTTATGTGTAGATATAGATTACCTTTAAGAAAATTTTAAAATCTGATTTTAAAAATGTATGCCTTTGGCTAAAACATTAGCAAAAACTGTTTTTGAATCATGAAAAAACAGTGGGTGGACTCACTAAGTGACTAAACTGTTGCAACTTTCGTTTTATTTGAATTTTTCTTGTTTGGCCATTATGTAGATAAGAATTATCATTGACAAAGGGAATAATTAAAATGTTTGTCTAATCTTAATAACTGAATTGTTACCAAAGTGCGATTATGCAGTTGGTTAAATGAAGAATATACTTACTTTACTTATTTACTTAATCATGTAAAATTAAATTATTTTTACTTTTGAGGAAACAGTAGTAATAACGGTAGAAGTGCTACTCTTTTTGGCCCACCCTGTACATTGTTGTACATAGATCAAACGCATTACTAAATATACACAATTACACATTATAAGTACAGTGTGGATTTGCAAGTTATGTGCCAGAAGGGAAAATGCCGAAAAGTTCATAATTACTACGACACTAGAGTTCTTACATGGCGTATCAAGCAAGATACGCCATCTCGTTTGATACACAGTGTAAGAACTCCATTGATTTCAGTCCACACTGTTTTGCTTACACCAGCAGGTTTAAATGATCAAAGCCGTGTATTTGCTTTGAGCGTATGCTGCTCATTGAGGCATAAAAAGATCGGTTTCACAAGTAGCAAGCTTTGAGCAACGCTAGTGTCCAACGCATAAAAATTTCTCGGATATGCCAGCAGCTTAACAAAGATGAATGCTTATTTAATACATACCTTCGTCAACTGCACACATTGGAATGGCTATAGGGTTAAACAGTTAACGATCCTGACTTGGAAAGGGCCTAAGCCAAAAGAGGGGTATATAAAGCCTGGAAGCCCTAGATAAAAAGGGTCTAAGAGAACTTGTAACATAATTATATTATGCCGTTCAGCTATTTAATAAGAAGGCATTCAAAGTGAACAAATTTCTTAGGCCCATGTGGATGGAGCCCCCCGCTAAGCTGAAGCTTTTGTAGCTCAAACCTAAATACAGCATTAGGCATTAGGGCTTAATAAGCACAGACAAGAAAGATAACAGCCGCAGGGTGACAAATTTGCTCATGGATTACACAGAGTTTACGGGGCTCCTTCTTTCAAGCATGGACGGAACTTTGAAATGCTAAGCAGGAACCAAGGAACATTGGAAAAATAAACACATAAATTCAAAATGCCTAGAATTGACCGAAGCAAAATGGAATCAAATGCTGAAACTTCACGAGTCAAACTCGCTAAAATAGACGAGGACAGACTCGTAGTTGAATTTAATCAAACTCAGCGGTTGTGCACTTCACAGCACAAGTCCATCCGAGTGTCATAAGACTTCAGGTATCTGGCTGTAGACCAAACTCCACAGCCAGTTAAACAGGTTTAGCCACATCGGTAACAGCCAGCCATTCATTGAGCCATCTGACTGGCCGGACAGAAGGGCGGCAGCATGGAAGTGAGGTAACCAGTCAGTTGGCCCGCAAACTGCTCCAGTCCACTAGAGAGAAAGCCTTTTGTCATAGATGGCATCTGGTTTCATTTCGTCAGAGTCGAGAGGCAGAGAGGTACAGCCGTCGACTTCAGGGGACTTTGGAAAGCGCGGAACAAAGTCTCCGACCAGTGGACTTGGAGCTGGAGCACCGACTTCGAGATGCAAATGCAACGCTTCAAGCCACTCATGAATATCACTGAAAGGCGGCCTGCAACATGAGAAGTATGTATAAGTGGGTTCTCATCAATTCTCACGCTGAAATACATTGACGCATATGTATGTATGTATGTATGTGTGTATTTCTATACCGCCTCCTTCAGTCCACTACTACTCAGAGGCGGTACCCGACTACACCCCGAAGGTGTTACACGCCGAAGCGCTTGAGCAATTGTGAGTGAAGGACTTGCTAAAGGTCCTTATGCGGTGGGTTGGATTCGAACCTGCAATCCTTCAGTTGCAAGGTGGCGACCTTCACCACTACACTACCACGCCACACAATGCTTCCTAAGCCATTGTCATTATAACATCACCAAGTACTAGCAATTTTACACACCACAAGTGATTTGTTACTCAACACTAGTAATTTCACTCACTAGTAATAATTCTACTAACTGATAGTAATTTCACTCACTAGTAATAATTCTACTAACTGCTAGTAATTTCACTCACTATTAACAATTCTACTAACTGATAGTAATTTCACTCACTATTAACAATTCTACTAACTGCTAGTAATTTCACTCACTATTAATAATTCTACTAATCACTAGTAATTTCACTCACAACTAGTAATTTTCTTGCCATGGTCAATTGGTCACCATCAACGTTGAACTACTAAATGACCTTCGGCAATGAAGCTAATAATAATATTTCAATCAGACATGTAAATGTATGAATGAACAATGAAACGATTACCTTAGTCGAATTTAACTGCCTGCAGCCTACGAGGCACCCATACGTAATACTGCCGAAACAAGTAAACATATAACTTATGTAACCTGGACTCTGGCTCCATCCGGCAACACATGACTGCGAGATTGAAGAGGGGCAATGGACAATCGTGACCAAACTTTCGGTAGAAAACGTCAACGTTAAGTCCGAATTCTGTTGTCCGAGGGAGGAAGTCTGGATCTGCCTGGACGCGGCCAATAATCTGGTATCACAAAGAACCTCAGAAAAATTGGTATGTTGCTAGCATTACCAAATTATCATCGAACATGTAAGAGCTAATACCATCCAATTGAATTATTATACCAAGTTGATAATTAGAATCAAAAGAACTTAATCCACTGTTTCATGTTGATATTGGCAAGTATGTATTTTTGCAGCCTCTATGCACAGCCCAGAGTTTTCAGTGAATTCATTAGCAATTGGTTCAAAGTCTTGTTCAGAAAACCAATGGAAAATCCCAATGACAACGTTTCTATCTGTTTTACACTGTCATCTAAATCACCCTAGGCCCCAAAAAAACAAATGCTGAGTTTCTGGTAACCCGGGCGACTCACCGTTTTTGGGGCGACTCAAATAATTTTGTAAAATGAGGTTTTTTTTAAAAATAATAAAAAATGTTAATTCTTTTAAATTTTTTTTCCAAAATGAGAGGTACAAAAAGGACTTCTATCACTATCTAAACAGTCAAAGCTCAAATAAAGCTAGAAATTTGAAAAATGGCAAGCTTTGTATTAAAAAGGTTTTATAGCTACAGGCTTTAGCCACAGTGTATATGAGCATGTTGTAGCTTATATTAAAAAATATTTTTTAAATGTTTCCTACCTACCTAGTACCTACCCTATTCTATAAACATCTGTTACCAGAAACAAATCATTCATTTTTGGCCTTATACAGTATTGGCATTTTCTTCATGTAATTGAATACGTCTTGTCATAAATCTTGTCATACGTCTTGTCATAAGTCTTGTCATAAGTGGCCATGTACATGACGGACAAACAATAATACTCAGCTGTTCTGGTCTCTAAGACTTCAGCGGAGGTTCAGGATATAAACAACCAGTGTATATAGCTTTCAGACTCAAAAATTCTCAGTTAAAATTTCAAGTACCTGTGATGTGCCAATCTTCAGCTTATATCTTAACATTTGTGCATCACAAATATAATATTGATTATTATTATTATTTATTTTAATTTTATTTGCTAAATTTGTAACACTCGCAATGTCGCACCAAAATGTGAATCTGACGAGCGGATAGTCAGCCACCAGGTGGAGTGCCGTTTCTTTATACTTATATCTATTCCCTGATTGCCGGAAACCTCAATAACTGCACTTACTTCATAAAAATACAAGTAATTTATCTAATGCGTAACAACGATCTTCAACTTGGCCTTACCAGGCATCCTGTAAATGAATTATATTTTTTACATTTTGCTGTGCAAAATCATTTAACTTTACTTAGAATGTGGTATTGGCGTCTACTTAAATGCACTCACTGCACCATGATCAGACATACTCGACATTTGCGCCAAACAGGTTAATAGCTTCGTAGCTCTACTGTATACAATGCACTACGTATCAATGGATGGCACAATAGGATCACTTGATCAGGTGACTGTCGAGAAGATCAGTTCATAAGATAGTGCCATGAACTTCTACCGCTCGTTTCTTCCGTTTTAAAACACCACTAATTACATCCAATTCGAAAACAGAAGCACTTACCTCACACATGACGATTCCATATGAGAAGATGTCGACCTTTTCATCGTAGACGAACCCCTTCATCATCTCCGGGGCCATCCAGTAAGGACTCCCAACCACCGTGTACCTCTTCCGGCGCTTCTCCCGCGTCTTCCGCAAACGTGATGCTGGCTCTCCATCTCCTGGAGAAGCCCCAGGACTTGGACTGCTGACCCGCGTCGACTCCACTACGACGCGTGCCAAACCAAAGTCGGCAACAACTACTGAACCATCCTGTAAAAATAGGGTAGCTGTTACGGTGTGGTGGGGGAGGGGAGCTGTATGCTTATTAAATATGGCACTTATTTAAAGAAAGCAAAGGCATGTATAGGCAGGCATATAGGTAACATCATTCGAGCCATCACAGTAGGTACTTCAAAGAGAGATCAAGGCAAATTCAGAAGTGAAGACAATATAATATACATTATACAGTGAAAAGTGAACAACTGTAATCTGACACCTTCACAATAGGTAATGTCGGCCCATGAAGGGTGAGCTAAAACAATGTGTAACATATGTTTATTAGCGTATACTATGTCTCTAGCAGCTGTACGGTGTATGTTAGCAACAAACGCATGGATATTGGATAATTGACTGAAAGTACATGAAACACAGTAGAAGACTGGCTTGTAACGAAACTAGTATGCATTTAACACATCCAACGTGGGGTCAATATTTGGTCATCCGTGAGACACCTTCGATGTGGGTATGGATGGGGGGGGGTATAATGACATGGAAGGGTCTATTGTTTTCTGAGGCGCAGAAGCTGCATCAGTAATTTAAACTCTGTATAGGCTATAGCGCGCGCCGGCGATCTGGTCTAATGGATCACAGTCTGTGCTGAATCGACTCAGACGCTAGTCAGACACGCAGCACTGCTTTAAAAGACCATTGAGGAGCCAGGATCAATTGAAGCATAGTTTGCCATGTTAAGCCTCTAGCCGCTCTCAATATCGAACTCTGGTGGCATCCAGACAAACCTAATTTTGGACGTATTAATATGTCCTTGGACGTATTAATATGTCTCTCACAGTCAATGTGTTAAGCCTCCACTGCATATTAACTCTGAACAGTTCATCATAATTGTACTTAATAAGTGAATAATGATCATAAAAAGTACCCATATAACTGATCATAAAAAATACCCATATAACTGCAAAATTACATTACATTCTTGAGTTGGTATTTGCAGGTGTGTGACCTCCTTTGCTGCTTACTCACGAACTCTATCTTCTCAATTAATGTAAACATCAAACAGACTAGCACAGCAAGCACTCTTTGGAGGCACTCAAAAGCTGCTATATATATATATATATATATATATAAAGTGCAAAGATAAGTGCATAAAATATACATAAGGTAAGGTAACACAATATTATCACGTCAGCTGACTCTTTCCGTTGTAATTTGTCTATAAGATGTAAAATGAAACAGACTATACCTCTTTGACAAGACAGTTGAGGGAATTAAGATCTCGGTGAATGATACTTCTGGAATGTAGATATGCCTAAAAGAGATATCACGCGCTATTCAACGAACAAAACCACAAGAATGCTGATCAAGATATGTGCATACATCTGAAATTGCAGATTCTACATCTGAAATTGCAGATTCTACATCTGAAATTGCAGATTCTACATCTGAAATTGCAGATTCTACATCTGAGTTCAAAGAACTCACAGCACAAGGAGACAAGGTGACATTTGAAATGGTTTGGGTCAACAACAACAAAGCAAAAGAAATTGAGTAGCAGAACTTGATTTAATCACTGCAGCAATTATAATACCATTAACCTCTCAACACTGAAGAAGTACTAAAATGTGTGGACGAATAATTGCTCTTGTTGTTAAAAGAATCAGGAACAACGGCAAAAGACACTTCATAAATAAACTTGATTAATAAGACTGTGTGTAGTCGATTATCGGTGAAAGAAGACGTACAGTCATGGAACAAAAACGCTTTTGAACTGGCACCAAACAAGGCAAGTTGAAATGCATGGGCTGTAACGATTGTATTATAGAGTTGATCTCTGCCCAAGAACGCCCCAGGCTGGCATAATTCAATTTGAATTAACTTTAAACAAGACATATATAACAATTATATCGTGTGAATTTATGAACCAATTCATTTATCAGTTGTACGTTACGTGCATATTAAATATTAATTCATTAGTACAACATCATAAACCTTCCCATAAAGTTCTTCCTCATATTAATGTCAAGCAGAGTAATTACACGGTCTTTAGCCTATGGACAAAGACAGTATGTCGATATTATAACGGTCTTGAGTTCATAGGTGAAGAGTGGAGACAGTATGTTGAAATTGTGGATGGTTTCTTTGGTCGGAGCATCTTGTGCAGTAAGAGACCTGGATTATTGCGAACTATAGTAAACAATCCAACATCTACCAACCAGTAGAGTTGGTCAAAGATCAGGTTAACCCCACAAGGTGCCTTATCCTATCACCTCATTCAGGATGTATTCTCATAGTTATGCAATGCCAAACCTAACCTGCATATTGGCACATTGAAAAATGGCAGTAGACATCTTGAGCGCCAACCAAAACCAGTTTGCATGATACCCGTTAATACTAGTACTCTCGATGTAAGGATTAGTTCAGTTTATAATACTGTTTTACTGGACCCATAACCACAGAAGCCAATAGAAGAGGTTGAGTAAAACCAGATATTCATGTGTACAAAGTTTCATTACCAATTTAACATAAATGAAAAATCTAAAGAACCCCCTCACATCTTTGTTCAATGTTTATCACACACAAAGCCTGTAAACCTTTTGTGATTATACTACATAAACCATTAGAGCCATCACACAACATGAAACCAAATTCTTAAAATTAATCAATAGCCAATACATTTTTAAATCAATCAATACACCACTAAAACTCATTACACACGTGACTAAACTGAACTGAGTAAAGTAAATGCGTGCAGGCAATGTGAATTGCTACTTTACCATTCCCGAGGCAATGTCTTGAGCGAATTTCACACGGCGTAGCCAAGGCAGCGGGTCGGAAAGATCCTGTATCCGGGCTTTCAGCGTTCCCCCGGAAATATACTCTACAATACAGAATGATTTCGCATGACCAAAGTCATTTCTAAATAAATAAAATCAGCACCACACGTGTTTCAAAAAGCCTGTGGAAATAAGCAACAAGAAAATGGAAACCACATAAAATTATAGGCAGCAAAAGCTGCAAAATGAAAGCTATCATGTACTAAATAAAACGAATACAAATACGCATGTTATGTCTATAAATTTTGTGTATGTATGTCACAAAAACTTCTTCATGCACAAATTTTAAGCCTGTCTGTAAGTAAACAAGACTCAGACAACTAGAAAATTCACTGCTAGCTATATAATAATTGCAAACGACGAATTAAGCACTTCAGTCCTATTTTTAACGGCAAATTTCCAATCCATATCCGAAGAATCTACTTAACAAATGGATTAATCATCTCATCCTCATCTTGAACCATGTGGTGATTTCTATTTACAATTTACAGCCTGCAACATCAAGACACCTTCTTACCTGAAATGTAGGAAGATATAAGAAACTTCATATTTTTCGTCAAAGAACTGTGGAGCTATGTGAAGATTTGAGTTCTAAGGATTGAGAGACAAACAGTGTATGAGCCACTGTGGTAATTACCTGTAATAAGGTTGAGCTTCTTGTCTTTGTACAGGATACCCATAAATCGAAGAACGTACGGATGATCGAGGCTTCGAAGAACCGAGACCTGATGAACAATGACTTCGTTTGAACACATCGAAGATACTCGCACACTTAGCAGGTTAACATGATCAATCTATTGTCAGATTTAAAGCCCTCAACATGATTAATCTAATGTCAGATTAAAAGCCCTCAACACCATATTTAACATGATAGCCTAACACAAAAATACAAGGGCCTTTACAGAGGCATAGTCATAAAAGTTTAGGAGGATGTTTTCAGACTGAAGGTGGTCGGAAAACTTCAAAATTTTCATCCATGTAATTTCTGCTAAATAAGTTTTCTAAATTCAATGGTGGGTTTAAACCCGTAGAACCACCCCCATCTACACCTCTGGGTTCATAACATGACAATCTAACACAGTGCTGTCCAACCCTTTTGACGCCATGGGCCATCAAAAACGTTGTCCTCGAAGCCACGGGCCGTACCAGTAAACTCAATGAAATGACTAACATAATATGTTGTCATTTTTTCTATGTGCTAGCATATAATATTGTGGAACAATCATAATCAGGTATTGCAAGTATGCGTCTTGGGAACGGGATTTAGAACTCATAGTTATGCTAAATATGCTAATCCTATGCCCCAGAATTAAATGGTACAAAATATAAATAGAAAGCAAAGACTGTGATAGGCAAATATGAGTTATGAAGATATCCACCTCTTTTAGAAAGCATTCATGGGCTTCCTTATCAAATTTATGCAGCTCCTTTAAGACCATTATTTCTCCAGTTACCCTATGTGTAACCTGTAAAACAGAAAAGTTAACAAAATACAAGATAGAGACGAAGTAAGAGAACATAATTCAATGATAAGATATCTGAGATCTGATAAAGTAATGATTTTTTCGTGAACATAATTCAATGATAAAATATCTGAGATCTGATAAAGTAATGACTTTTTCGTGATCATATAACTGCACTCTTTCGGTGAACAATAAAGGTATTGATTAATTGATAAAAACAGTGTTGCACAATACTGGACATTCTGAACTTTCAACTGAAAGTTTATGGATTAAACACCTTGCCTGAGCAGAAATTTATTTAGCAATTTTACCTGCACCCATAACCAACTCACTGCGTAGTGTACGGCAAGGTCAGATAGTCAGGGAAAGATGATCAGTACTCCTAACATTGAGGCTAAAAATGAAGTCGCTAGCATTTCATTCCAATCACTGTCTCTCAAACAATGTTAAGCAACTGGAAAGCCAATGTAACTCATCATTAAAGGTTTAACCATTTGAACCTGAGACGTTGAAAACTGTATGAAAAACCTACCGCTATAGCGGCATATCAGGTTCAAAGGATTAAGGAACTGATCTAGTCTTCTAGACTAGCAGATAAGTAAGCTGAGTAAAGACAGGTAAGCTAAAGCCAGAGAGATCTTTTCTGCAATAGCCGACTACACGCTCGAATGCCTTTCAATGACCAATCTTTTTCAAACGTGACCTTGATGGCTTGTCCGAAGAATCCTTTTCCAAGGATCTCGCCTGGAATGAGATCGCTGGCCCGAAAGACGCGGTGGCTGTTCGGAGACGATCTGAGAGAATTGGTCCGTCTGGATGCTTCACCAGTCTGATGCGACATCGTGTGTCGATAGACGGTACTAAAACAGTCAAGAGACTCTGTATGAAGGAAGACAGAGTCAGACAAACATACAATAAATTCAATTCAATTTAGTTGAGAAGCAACTTGGAACAAACCACAGCATGACAGCACACAACCATTAAGAATCAACTGATAAACTTCTTCTTGTTCTATGCCCCTAGGCAGGTTGGTACTCCCACCGACGCCACTCCTCCCTCTGCTGAGCCTTTTCCTTAAGCCTTATGTACCCGTACATTGACTCCATCGTCATCATGTCCAGCATCATCTGTCACGGTCTTCCTATCTTTCCCTTACTCCTTTTATCACCATTTTCTTTAGCAAGCAGTCTCCTCTTCGTGTGCAACTGTGTATCCAATTCATTTTGTGTGACCAATCCATCTAATAAACAAGTCATGTCAATCTAATAAGCAAGTCATGTCAATTCAAAGAGTCAAGATGGATGATTTTCAAATAGGGATGCCTAGAAAGGTACAAATCCCACTAAAACCTGGGTATTACCGAACCTGTATAATTATAGCGACAAGTCAAATGATGAGAAACTGAAAGTGATATGAGAGAGAGAGCAATCAAACACTATCTGTTGCTTAGAAAAATAAGGTCAGCATAGATGTAACTCTTTAAATAAATAAGCTGCTTTCAGATGGTAAAGACAGCATAAAATTTCATAGGGCAAACTTGAGCTACGATTTCATGAATGCAATAGTTTACAATTACTTGTGCTAACTGGATTCTGCCCAACAACACTGGATTCGTTGGTTATATTATATATACTTATCGTTCATCTCCATTTCAGATTTATTGACTTTGTGCTTACATTCAAATGCAATAAATCAATAACAAACAGAATAAACATAGATAAGCAGTGTTTATAATACAAATAAACACGCAGCAGGAGCAATATTCAAACACGAAAAGAAACATTGAACAGCAACTAAAATACCTTATTATCTAATACTACACAGAGAGTATGAATTAATTAAACGTCAACCATTTTCAGTCATTTCATCATTGATCAGCCAATTTTCAGAAATCATATAGCGTCCCTATTTTCTCTACTCAGAGGCTTTCCCAACCCAGGCTCTACAGAAGAAAACAGTCCTAAGGAGTCTCTACGAGGGGAGGAAACCGCCCGAGCGAGGTAATGCACCTTCTGGGAAGCCCATTCCATGTCACAGGGCAAACAGCCAAGAATGCATGTTGATGCATATGGCTGCACGGGCAAAGGGTCTGTCATGTCTTAGGGTATTAGAACAAAGAGAATGGCAACCACCCTAAGATGTGACAGAGCATTAAAAAATGCAGCATTCCAAGACTGTCTATCAGACCAAGGAAGAGGTCTGCTTGTAGAAGGAAGACTATTATATAGAATGACTTCGATTCACATTTCTGTATTACTCTGCACATGTTAAAAATGTTTGTAATAATAATAATAAAGAGAATCTTCAGACCCAGTCGATCCTTTGGTTAGCATCGACGAGCTGCGTTCAACTTTGCTCGTCGGTCTCGACTGATCCGGGGAACGATCGTTTCTACGGGAATGTAGTGGAATGGGTGACGGATCGCGTTCGACAGTGACAAGGACTGGTTTCAACTGGTATAGCATCACATCAATCTGCACAAACAAACACGACACATCATGTAAACAGAACCATAACTGAAAATTTATATAGAGTAACTTAAGTGAAGTTGACCAATTTCATTTGTTGACATTGCTTGCAGAAAAATGCAATTTTTTGACAAACAAAAAGATGATGCAGCTGCTCGCATGGATCATTGCTACCCTGATGTCTGTAACTCTGTGTATTGAGACACTGCCTTTAGTTTTGTTTTCAAATAAGAACGGGAATTGTAAGTTTGTATTATTCTTATACTGAGCGAGAACTAGCGTGGTCTGGCTGGTCGGTGGCAAGAGCCCATGCAAAACGCACCAACACAATTCCTATACAGTCATGCGAGATATGTTGAAGGAGTGCTATATAGTAAAAGTGCGCCATGCAGACAATTTCAGTCATACATACATTACATAATCTGAAATCACTTTAGATTGTCTCAACTAGGCTGTATTTCTACAGTCACTCAAGTCAAGTTTCCTTACTTTGGTTGTGGATGGGCTGGGAGCGCCTCCGAGTAGGTGTTTACATGAGCACTATAGAAATGCCACAAATGAATGAATATACAATTGTACAGCCGTGCATTGGGTTTTGGAAGCATATGCTGCAAGTGAACCATTTTCTTGAGGCGGAAAAAAACACATGTATGTCAGTAAGAGCACATGTCGGTAAGGCACAGACACAGAAAAGCAAAATGTAGCACATTCTCATTTTGTGTTGGAAAAAAGGTCTATAGAAGAAACTGGTCGCACTCGTATTGATTGTGTCAGTCATGTGTCGTTCCAATCGTGAAGTGATTGATGCAATGGGTATATATAGCTACATATGTGGTCATGCCCGTCTCAAGCCAGGATAAATTAAGAGGGCTACCAGGTAGAAAAATCATGCGACAGAAATGATGCAACCAATTCATTCCACAAAGGTGAAATGGAGATGCTGCGTTACCTGATGGGAAAGACCACTACTACCCTATACTTCTAGTCATGCAGTGTTATGCTTGTTGCAAGGCATTAAGTCAGTGTGGTATCAACGATCCTATTGTCATGCAGTGTCAAACAATCAGTTTTTACTAACCAAGTTAGCTACAATGGGAGCACGTCGGCCGTGTGTTTGCATGATACCGAGTATGAACCTGATGTCTGCTAACATTCAGAGATTTAACATCTTGGGGTAGAATAAAGAGCGTGAGTGGAGCAATGGGATAGTCGATGTCTTGCGTCCGAAGGGTCGCGGGTTCGATTCAGACCAGAGCCACCGCGTAGGGACCTTGAGCAAGTCCTTCACCTACAGTTGCT
>JAQFXW010001985.1:0-13812 GCA_034693945.1 Dendrobaena attemsi
TTAATACGTAGGCAGCAATACAATGTATTGATACAATGTATCGGGGACTGTCCCAATGCAGGCCATGAGTGCATGTCCCAATGCAGGCTATTAGTGGTTTGAGTGATTAGCTTTTCAGAAAGTAAAAAAGGGCCTTTTCTAGTACCTCAAAATGTACCTCAAAATGTCACTATATGCTTTGCAATATACTGTCGTAAGTAATTTATGAATTTTTTTGGCTAAATTAGGACCAGCGATATTAATACATTAACCGAGACTGCCTGAGGAAAATCTTTACTTTTTTTACCTGAAAAGTGTTAAATGTCCTATAGAATGGCGAATGATAAACCCGAGGGATACAGCGCACCTCCAGGGAGTCCATTCCAGGTCACAGGGTCAACAACGGAGGGAAAGGACGAATCAAATCACCATAGACAGCACACATAATGCATACAGGTATAGGCCTATAGCGGCCTACACAAGCGAAAGGTATAAAAAAAATTATACGAGAAGTCACTGCCACGAGACAATATAGGTGGGCCTGCATGCAATCACGATTAAGACCTACTACTCCTACGGTCTAAATGTATACACGCACGGACCTGCGGGAGGCAGACACACCACGACCAGTCCAGTAGGCAATCGCCACCACACGACGTATAGGCCTACTTCTATCCATCGTCGTAGGCTTAGTATGTGCTGAGGAATAATAATTGGAGGAAGAGGACCTCGTCATGCAGATCGAGTGCAACGCTGAAGGTATACATGATAGGCCTACAGTCAATCAGTCATACGTAGTTACATACATATACACATATAATAATTAGCCACTTTGCAATTCCCACGAGAGTCATTGGGCGTGCTGCATGTGTGTGCTTCGGAAGTTGCGACTACACAGTGTGTACGTATATGCAGTAGGCCCTATGCACTTCATCGAAAGCAGCACTTCTCAAGCGCTGTGGTCAGCAGAGCCACAGCAGAAATACTTAGTGTGATAGGTTAACGTAAACCACAAGAGTCAGTGGCAATGCCTTTAAACTGGCCCTTAGTTAAGTGTTTACTGTTAACTAGTTTTACTTAGTCTTTTCTCATTATAGATGCCTGGCAAGCTAACAGGTTACCTGTTGTCACCAATTTAGCGTTGTAATAGGCCCCTTCCCAGCGGGACATGTTGTCCCTTCTGGGGTCCTTTTGTTTTCCTCAGACCGACTTTGCAAATATCACGTGAAAACAAAATGTCTGTACAAATAACTGCATAATTGTCAATGTCCCATTTACTTTTGCCTGGAAGCAATAAACGAATTGAATTAAAATTTAAAAAAACTTTATGTTTATTAATTGTTACACGCAGACATAGATTTTGTCTTTTTAAGCCATCCCATATTGTTACGGATATGACTGGGCATTCAAAATTAACTGCTTGTCTAAACACTCTTAATTCTGACAAGATGCACTTCAAATGCAGCTCAGACCTATTCCATGCAAAACACTGAATTCAGCAACTTCAGTTTTTTTATTTGAAAAGAAAATTCTGACACTTACTAGAACAAAATTCAAACCTCCAAAATCAAAACACAACGGCACTTTTAATTTGGTGCCACTCTGGCAGCAAATCAATCGGAGAAATACCAACAACGCACCACGTGGCCACTAAACTTGCTTAACTCCACGCATGGTTGACAAACTCTGAAGCAAATCTTACCGATTGCTTTCTTAAAGGTCTTCAAACCAACCAAAATAAAGGCAGAGTTCAGCCAATGTTCAACCTGAGTTAGGGGATAATAAATTGGCTAGCACCGTATGTTATGGTGTTTATAGGCACCACACACTTATAAAACTTGGAAAGCAAGAAAGGTACCTACTAGTAAACATTGGGAATGGAGTTATGAAAATCGTGCAATCAAAATCGTCATATACATCTTGGCCTGATGGACCTCAGATTACAAACTTCTAGAATCACTATTGCAGAAAAATGACACAATTCCTATGTTAACAAAAGTCAGCTAGTCTAATTCATCTACCAGATCATTGCAACCACAAATACAAACAAGCATGTGACTGTTCACCTTGCACCACTAGGTCAAACCCACTACATCAAATGTTTCCCACTCGAAACTGTCATTTTCAACTGCCGTACAATTACTCAATGACGATTACTTTACGCCACACAACTACATGCATTAAGTGACGTACATATACAAGCAGATGACTACGTAAACGTAACTTCTTAAATGTAAGTCTGACTGAAGATGTTCTGATATTTTCAGCCACAGTTTAATACGATGATGACAAAAACTTCTTAGAAATGTTGCACAGAAAATGTTTAAATATGAAACGTCAAAACTGGCTTTAACCCTCGAAGCCCAAGGGAGGTCCGACTGGATCCCAGAAACATTCATCCGCGGATAACTTTAAAATAGATACTGATATGTGAGAATCGTTTCAGGACATCCTAGAGTCACCATTTGGCTCCTTTTGATATATTTTGTGTGAGATTTCTCCCATATGTACCTCATGGAATATACTATAAGGCTACCACAAGAGTCCCATATGTACCTCATGGAATATACTATAAGGCTACCACAAGAGAACGCGGCCAACAGCCATACATTCGCATGGTAAGCCGAGAAACAAATTGGCAAACGCAAATTATGTGGCACTTTGTACTGACAATTGTAACCTTTCTCTCACGAGGACATACAACATATCGTATATCAGTCGATTGCAAATTTAATTTGGATCATAGTGAGTTAAATCCCAATACAATATCTCAATCCCATCTCAAGATCTCATGGTGAAAACACTAGGGTCCGTTCGGACTCCCCCCCTCCAGGCCATTCATGTGACAAAATTACCTTGGACACTCGAGGGTTAAGCAGAAAGCTCTCTCTCACACACACACAATAATTACATGACATAATTTGAATTAACTGCAGATCTCAAGCCGTCTTTTGGCCAAGCCCTCACTGATATGACGCCCTTGATACCAGACACCAAGAGAGATGCTAAACTCGACTTTGACGGCAGTAGGGTAACTAGAACAACAACCACACTTAACCAAAGCCCAACAAATCTGCCAATCAACCCAACATGTACTTTCTCCTCAAGGGTCATAGATATCTTAGCTCTGTGTCTAACCTGTACGAGTTGCATACCGTTTACCATCTGCTAAAAAACCAATACGAATCTCAACTTGGATATGATAAGTAACGAAAGGCACAGCCAAACCGTGACAGGAGTGAGGTAGGTAGCTTCACAACCTGCTGGTCCCATCATGCAAGAAGGAACTGCACATATTTAGACACAACAAACTTTAATTCTACACGCTCGAAATGCTTTATTCAAACCTCGATATATAATGACTAGCATGGAAGCAATGTAAAGTAGTACATTTACAGTGCCTGTTATTATCATTATTATTATTAATATTATTATGAACATTGCCTTCCATTTCGGTCTTTGAATGCATGCACTGGATCCAGTTGACCATGTAAATGCATCGTAGTAGTAGCTTGCTACCAACAATGCTGTAGAAGTTGTAGTAGTTGCAATCACAAATAATAATACTCTAATTATAAAAATGAAAACATTGCACAACGCACTAGGTAAAAGTTTCAGAAACTAAATGCATATATGCTAGCAAGCAAAATGACTTCGTTTTATAAACTAATGTATTAAATCCAATTCCAAATTCAGTCACACAAAACGACAGTTGCATCATTATTAGTCAAACCAAAACATCAATCACCTCAGAATATTGGAGCTTCAAGGGGGTCAATCTAAACAGTTTCACTAGTTTTATTACATTGGAAGATCAGGCATATCTTAATGTATCTCTCTGCTTCAAGACAACTTTTAATTGTCAAAATATGGTCGACAGTGTTTTCAAATCCAACACTAAGTTCAGCAACCTGGGTAAAATTCAAGTAGAATGTGTGCCACTGCAGATACTTCAAACTGATACTGCACGTAATGCAGCAGCATATTGCACAAACCTGCTTAGTTACATCCTCTACCAAACTGATTCATAATTGTAACTGTAGTTTATATATAGCTACATTGTGAGATATCAGATGCAATCAATGCAAGAGTTACAACAGATGTACTACATTTCTGCAAGGTACTGCAGAACTGTTGGGAGCAACTTGATGGCATTAAATAAATATCTTCATAAATATATACACAACACTACCAGAAATTTATATTATCATGGAGTTCACTCAGGGGCTTCTATCCCCCTAAGTAACCAAGTTCAAAAACTTCTCCCCCCTATTTATGGAAAAATTTGATCTTTCCCCTTTTATTTGTGATTCCCCTCTTTTTTTCAGGCAAAATGTGATACAAATTAGACTAAATAACCGATTCCTCCCCTATTTTCCACTGGGCGAAGTGCGCCGCACCCGCTTGGTTTAGGTATAGAAGCTCCTGAATTCCCTTAAAGAACTAACAACCAGATGGATAACTGAGACAGACAAGTCAATAATAGGTTACATTTCAAACAATGCATTTATGATTTGTGTCTTTATCAAATTTTATTATATTACATACGGATAGTTGCAAGACATTCAAATTGATTTGTTTACAGTTTCTATTTTCAACTCTTTAGCGACAAACGTATTGATGGAAAAGTAATGTTCAATGTCAAAACGATGCCTGGCTATAATTATAAAGCAATAAGAGTAGGTAACAGACTGAACAAGAAAAGTCCTACCTAACCTTTTTACCATCGCAGCATAAATAACAAAAGCCATATACACTAAACGAAACATCTGCACAATTAACAACACGATCACCAACCAACTCTCTCCACAATCGGAACATACCAACAGCAAATGCAATACACAATGGATCATTTTCAAGTAGAATCCATCCCCTATGATCCTCCTGTAATGTCCAATACACTGAAATATAAGCATGCTTATAGTGCAACGAATACATCACTACAAACTCTACTGGGATATAATACTATATTTATTATGATATAAAAGATAACACATTGCAATAACATGATTTTTAATAGAAATACATAAGCATAGGTGCATATATAAATATATAATCCAGAATTAAATTCTATTTCAGCGCAACCATGTTATATTTTGACACAATCTATATGCTCTTTAAAGAGTTACAAGTTTTAATGGCAAATAATTATTTTGATTCAAAGCAAATCATAATATTATAAAGTAAAAAAATATCTGCCAGTCTATATAATCAGAAGGTTTTTGTAGTGCCGTTTTAATAACGTTCCAGCAATCGTTCAATGTTCTCTTGTTTCGAGATGCAAGATGAGCGACAAGATAACAGAGAATAAAAAGAACCTAGATGCTCAGAAGTTGGATAATTTAGATTGAAAATACAATTCAACTTAATATGACTATGTCATCAGATGTGCATTCCACATTACATTGCAATAGCTGACATGGTCTCTATATGTCACACTGAAGGAGGCTCCACATTGAACACTCTTGTTACTTCCTACTTTTGAGATGGAATCAATAATGTTCTGACTTACTTATATTTGCAAGGAAGAAAACAACGATCTGTTTATGACGACAAATACACAACATGTTTTCTCTTACTTTCGTCTTCTTTCGAAGCACATTACCTGCATTCACATGTTTGAAAGCAGGCAACCCAAAATTAGAACACCAACGAACTTCTACAGATAACATTTTCATCATCCAGTGTTGTTAGAATACAGAAAACATGCTGTAGCTCTTATCAACCAATAGGCTGACTAACAAAAAGCCTCACAACCATCCATAAAAAAGCTTAACGTGGCAATAAACCGCAGACCTATTACAGACCTCGACTTTTGATTAATCACACGAATCAGCGACACTTTAAGGATGTGCAACAATTCAGTTAAGCTACATTACCGCTAATCCCCTGTGTATTGATATAAATACAGTAAAAAACAGACAGGCTACCGATTTTCCATGAGTTCTTTAAAGAATACGATAGACTTAATAACATACTATGAAAACAATCTCCATACACTCATTTCTAATTTGATGCTCGAATGTAAAAAACTTTAATTTCAAACTGGTAATACAGGATTGGGATATACTGGCTGCAAGTACTAATATAACCAAAACCATGGCATACATCATATAAATAGAATATTTAAATAAGCTCAACACGAAAACAACAGCAAGTACTCGAGATGACACTCAAACAGAGAATACAGTTAAAAAAACACTAGACATCTGCTACAAATGAAACAGAACAATGTTGTTGCATACTTATTAAATACAGTAGAAAACGAATTATGTCAGCATCAAATAATTAAAACAGCAAACTACAATCAATCTTTAGAAAACTTATATAATATACAAGTTAAAGCTTTAAGACAATGGCACAAAACTAAACCCTGTATAAAGCATGTTTATTATCATCATCATGATTTTGGGCGAGAAAGGGGGAAACTTCCACTATGGTTCATACTATCTCTAACATGGAGACACATTTTACCCATGAAATTTGATCCTGTAAAACAAGTCCTTTTCTTCTAATGGTTCACAGAGACGCTGTATTATTAGAACATTCTGGTCTGCTTCTCATAATTATAATAATCGATGAATAATCGAAATATGCAAAATAACTTCAGAATCCGAGTAATTACCGACTAACAAATACACAATTACAGACGGTTGCTTGTTAACAAAAGTACCAGGAAGTATCAGGCAGCAGCGCTTGGCAACGGTTTTATCATTTGAATGACAATTTCAAGGGGTACACCTCACTAGAAACACTGCCTCACACGTGGTCAGCCAGTCACTGTATGATTCAACCGTACAATATGCTGCTTCACAAGCGCTCAACTTAGCCACCGAACGAATAGCCTGTACGCTGACATTACCTTTACAACAGAATATTCCTTTCAAATACACAAAAACTGTAACAAGAAATTTGTTCATGCACATGCCATCAACGATTAACAGAAAACAGACCATTAAAATAATTGAATGAGAACTCACTTCTCCATTGGTCTCTCCACAAGGAAAATCATCCAGACACACATATAATTCCCATAGACGCGCAATACAGGAGTAAAATTTCCTCTTTGTACAGGAACACGAGTGGCTTGAGATTATTCGAATTACAAGGGTTACTTCGGAAGCAGTCATATTCGTACTCGACACTATTATGCAAGCCTAGCTTATAATGACACACAAAATCACAAAATATTTATCTAATGTTACGCTGTTCTCACAAGACTCACATAAAAGCTTATCTCCCGCTTACAATTGCATCACTGTGTGCAAAACATTACATGTGCTGTAATCAATTTAAGGTGTAGATAATGCCAATGAAGCAGGACCTAAGACCAACCTTACAAGACAATCATTGAAAAAAATCTTAAGGGGGTTTCCAATCCTGCCAAATGAGGACAGATGGCCAATCTATTCCTATTCCACCTCAACATTACGTTATCAGTGATGGTCAGCCTACCGAGCTTGCAGTCAAGTCAACTGGAGCTGTAAGTGGAATATAATCTGCTCTGTTCTAGAAGAAATCTGAAATCCTATTTCGGATATTGATAAACCTGCAGATCTGACAAAACAAGTCTTCAAAAATATTATTTCAAACATCAATCAACTAAATTAAAACAATTAACAGCAAGCACATATGTCATCGTAAGCTTTTTATCTCAAATCATTCTGAACCTCAAAGGTTAAAAATAACTGAGTTTCATCAACGCTGTCATATAAATGTTATACGGGGACACCTACACGCGAGAATAACTAATAACCAACACATAGTAACTTCAAAGTAACATCATGTAACAGAATATGCCATAAATACGCCTGATAAGCCAGACACTGACTCATCTTTCGTATTTAGTTTAGCCTGCTGAGACCACTGACCATTGCAGAGCCATGATCTAGTTAGCAGTACAATTTTGGGAAACCGTCATTCTAAATTATTTACTTATGCGATCTCACTGTAATAAATAAGCTTTTAAGAAATAAATAAATGTAAGGAAGCACTCTCATTCGGACAAGTAATTTCAGTTGGTCAATGTCCAAACAAGGCACTAGTTAAAAGCCACTGTCAAATCAAGAAAACATTACATAGCTTCACATGTCCCTCGTACGCAGCACTGAACATTTTCCCTGCAGCTGCTATGCACAGTAGATTCCACTCATCCGCCTTTTAAAAGTCAACAGAAAACATCCAACGATTGCAAAATAGCCACTCTACAGTGTGCTACACACCTGCCAGTGCTTGCTGACAAAAAGAAACAATAAACGTGACTATCATCCGAGAAAAGAATCCACTCTTGCAGTTAAATTAAATACACGTGAAACTTATAGATATTGAAAGTAAACAGTCTAAAAATTAAGCAAATCATACATATGCAGCTAAAAGAAGAACCAAACAATTGTTTGCACAAACGCGAAACTCCTGAGCATTTCTCGACCAACCAACCAAACAGACGTAATTACATTTGAAAAATAATCAAAAAAGCAGTGCACACATCGGCCGCATAAGTCCTAGCGCTCTCAAAAAACCTCGTCCTCGATATGAGAGAGGCAAAAATACTGATCGTTTTTTCATGAACCAATAGCGACCTTTAAGTGAAGAGCATTTTGCTTCAGACGGCCATCTCTGAATTAAGACTCAGAACAAATCTGTTTAGTTTTTCGCTGAAGACTTGCTCCACGAGATTGAAGTGCGGAATACGGCGAATGGTTATCATCAGGCTGACATCGCTTCCCTGTTTCAGTTGCAGAATGGTTCCATCACCGATCGAACGGCTCACGAGCTTCTCCGACACCAAAACCCACGTCTGCGTGTCCGTCAGCTCCTTATCGTTCCAGATGACTTCACCCTACAGACAGACAATATTCATTTTAATAATATTTTCGTTCATTAAGATTCACATTGACACACCCCATTATAATTACAGACACAGTAAAATGAACAATACAGGTTATTACATTAGTCGAATTTAACCTATTGCAGTTATACCGGGCGGCGCATGCATTCTACATCTTGATTTAGAATGCAGTCTAGCAAATTAAGAATGAGTCATCCTGAGGGGCATTCTTTCCTGACTCCGGTTTTGAACTCGTTTTGTCTGGACTTTTGATCCAATGATCCATGGCCCCTTGCAACAAATTGTGCAAAGTCTTCCTAACTTCATGATTGCTTTCTTCTGACACATTTGCTGCTATTAACTATGCTGAGGACAACAGAGTCGTTCATGCTCCCTCTCCAGTGAATAGATAGATTTTACATATACGAATATTTTTCTTTATTGTACTTTTACCAATGCATATATATATATAGCATATATATATATATATAAACAAACATGATTTTAAATTACGGTACAATGATCAGAGTTCTGTCATTGCCCATAGTGAACAGGCATCATTGTCTGTAGTTCAGATCTAATTACTGTGTGTGAGTGAGAGTGACAGGTTTTTTAAATAACTAAACAAGTTAATTATAAACTTTTTTATTAAATCATAGAAAAATAGGAATATCATTGTTTCATAGAAAATTAAGAAGTGATGCGTTTTTGATGAAAATTGTTATTTAGAAAAACATAGAGTAAAAACCTAAGGCTCAACACAATTCATACAATACACAAAAAAACTGATTGCATTGCATCCATCCATTACTACACACCGTAGAACAAGATACTAAAAGTAATTCCGAGCTACCCGAAGACACATGGGTAACACAAAAGATGTCCAAGTAATTGGGCCCACACAAACACCATATATGTTCATATGTTCATGCTGCACTACAAAAAGCAAGAAAATATTCTTTTGTTGCCAACCAAAATAATGATCCCTCGGGAAAATTTATCATCTGAATCCGTTCTGTTACCTGACTGAGATATCGTTCCAGAAATGCCTTTGAAGACATCTCATGACTTATGCAGACTGCCAGGTGATTGAGGACATTCTCCATCTTGTACCTGGGTTGCTGGCGAGTGATACGCAGGTACTTCTGCATCGGCCGAACCAGTGTTGGAAAAATGGCCTGTGCCGCTTCATACGGATTCATACCGCCAATGGCACCTGAATAATATTAAAGAAAGAGGAGGCCACTTAAGACAGTGATGTTCTAGAAAATATAATGATTTATAAATATATGAACAGAAGCTATCACTCAACATACGTGCAGCGGTCGAAGACCAGCATTGCTCAAAGTGGACATGCATCATTGAATTCTGTCATCACGCATTCCTTCTAGAGGCAAGTTCTATAGAATTGCTCAACTCAAGTTAACTTATACCTTGATTGGCTTTAGGAACCAGTTCCAAAAAGATCTTAATGCAATTTGCTGTGTGCAATATTTATGTTAAAATTCTTAACTGTCATAAGATCTTTGGGATATTTCTCAGCTATATTTGCTGAAAATAGAATGGATGGGCAATAGTAATGAACAAAGAAACAGCATTTGAACTCATGAAGAAATATTACAATATAGTTTCAAGTATTCATTATTATATATAACTCTTTGAACCCAAGACCTTGAAAACTGTATAGAAAACATACCGCTACAGCGGGACATTGGATTCAAAGGATTAAAGCTAACATGACTTGCACCTATTCTCTGACCTTTCAAAAGCTTTCAATAACATAACATCCAATGACCAATGTAAAATCTTAATATGCAAATTAGAAACTTATGGTGTATGGGAATTAATCAACCACCTTACGGTTCATTCTTAGATCACCCTTTGATGCCTAAATAGCAAACTTGCTAGCATGCATTTTGTAGTTTTTCTTACTAAGACAACTGCTACTACTACTGTTCTTCATAATATTCAGCTAAACTGTCATTATAAACCAACACCGTTACAAAAAAGCAAACAAAAACTGTTATTATAAACATTTGAGCAGATTCTTTACCAACAGCAAAAAAGCAAATTGTATCAATAGCAATAAATACTATACCCGGTTCTTTATCGAATCTTTTAACGTGGCTAAATGCTTCTTCTGCTGCCACAATAAGCCTTGCTCTTCGACGTCTCACCCTTCTCTCGTACTCCTGTTCTTCGTAGAATCTGTCATTGTGTCCCGTGTCACGGTGACTGCCTCCCGACGTCGCCACGATTCCACGCGTCCCGGATGCCGGAGCGTTTCCCGAAATCCCATCCACCTCGTAGATCTTAAACCCACTCACCCGCTGTGAACGACGCGGCAGGCTCTCCAGATACGGATTGTACACCTGAAAGTCTTTGTAGTACTGTTCAAGGCACCAGACAGCCAAATTCTGTATCGTCAGCTGGCCGACTGTGTACGACATCGACTCGCCGTCGGGCGACCTCACGACTTTGGCGATATACTGAGGCTGCACCTGGCGCAGCTCGAGCAGAATCACTGCCAGGTAGTGGATGAAGAGCAGTGCGTCGACAAGGGACCCGGCGAACGCAACAATGTTCACATAGTGGACATTCTCCTTCAAGTAGATGCGAACGCCGTAGAACAGCCAGTACGCAAACGTAAGGATGAAGACGAGGAAGAGGACGATCGCTCGGAGGATGTCGATTCGAGGAAGCGTCGCTTTCGGCCGACGAAAAAACAACGCCCAAGAACCGATGAGTAGTATCAGCAGCTTAAAGCCGAGACCCAACAGAAGCCCTTCGCAGTCTGGCTTACAGGAATCCATTTCCCATTTGAGAACGTTGATTTTTGGCAGGACGATCATTGCCACAGGGGACACAAATGCCAGAAACCCTATGATAGCTGCCAGCAGGAATCCCACGTATCGTGCACAACGAAAGCCAATGTTCTCTTCCAGATCCTTGCCCATTCGGACGTCCTCCATCGAAAACCCCATTTCGCTGGTAGCGCCTGTGATCACGGTCGTGTTTTCGCCCCATTCGTCATCTTGAACGCCCGATCTACCCCTGGTATATTCTACTACACTCGACACACCACCCTCTGGGATGAATTCGGAAGCAAGGCCGTGCCGTATGCGTCGTGAGGCTCTAGTGGAGACAGAACGATCATCACGGTCCGTGTCAGGGTCTGTATCTCGATCGTTGTGCCTCCGAAGACGCTGACTTTCGGAATCACTACTACGGCTGGATCGCTGGGCACCTCTCCGGCTTCCATGCATTCTGTGATGCTGTCGGCCAGGGACCATTTGGGAGTGACTGGATCGGTCACTGCGACCCGAACGCACAGATTCAGTTTCCATGGTGATTTGTGCTAATCAGTGGATTCTGAATTGTCTGTCACTTGTAACTCCTGAAATAAAAGCAATATTATTATTGTCAGTTTAATAGTATATCCTTATGAAAAAAGCAAATAAACCATTCACGCATATGAATAAAATACAGACTCCGGCATGCATGCATCTTATTCTGAAAACTTGCTAGCAGTTTAAATTCGTTCAATTATGCTCCGGCTAGACAACCTATTGGCGTAACAAATAGGCATTAAAAGGGAATTTCATATTATTATCTTTCAAGCTTTCGTTGTCTTAAATCTTTTGTTTGCTAAAATACATTCTCTTCAGAGGAAATTCTTATGACCACTGTAATAGACCAGCGCTTGCAGGCTGCGACAATCGAAATAACCATCTAAACATCAATGGTGAGATATTAGAGTATTAAAACTACTAGCAACCTTTTCGATCCTATCGTTGAAAGCTCTGTAAAAACGTTAACACGTGATGAAAGGTTATTTTCAACGGGTTTTATTAAACAAAAACATCTTTCCACTCATCAATTAGAATTCCGCCATCTTGGCATCATTAGGTGCTTCACTACCCAACGAATTGCTCGCTGGATTCCGGAATGTCGATCGAATACACACTCTGGCTTCATATCAGTCGGTGTTTGAACGTTCATTCGTAGCATTGTAACATTCTTGAGATACCAGTAATAATGGTTATCTCAATAATTTTACATTGCGAATTTTTACAATATTATTTCCATAAGGGCCATTGAGTTACCGTATGGCCAGGCTGTGGTGTTACCACCGTATAATAGTTACATACACTGAAGTGTTACCTACTATTATTGTAATGGTAGTAATATAACTTAAGTTTATCTGTTGTAATAAATTAGTAATATGCATCTTCAAATTTTATACAACCGTTGTACGGCAGTCACGGGTCTCACGGCCCCGTCTCTGTCAGGAGTGGCGGGAATTGCGAGCATACGTGCGCAGCATTGCAGCTGTGTTCACGAGCTGATATGATTATGACCAGCTAGAGGTGGAAGAAACCAAGATTTGTTTAAAATTAAAATTTGTTCTTTTTTATTGGTTTTTTATTTAAAGATTTTCCGATTTTGGATGACGTTAAGAAATAAACTCCAACTCAGATTAATTCAGTTGAGATTTCAGACTGATTAACAAAAAATGATTGATTTCAGTTTATTATTATAATGTCAAATCCTAGATTTTAGGCCATTGAAAATATGTTAATAAAGCAATTCTCAAAATAGAAACACAAAACCCAAAAAAATCCAATTTCTTGGTTTTTGGATTTGATTTTTTAGAAATACCAAAAAACCAAAATTTTGCCACCTCTGATTATGACTGGCTTCAAACCTGGACAGCAGCTGCTGAGCCTGCTGTACGCTTATTAGGCAGCATAGGCGTAATTTGTGGGGGAGGGGGGTATAAGGAGTACTTGTACCCCCACTTTCTGAAGTGGGTACCGAACCCCACCCCATTTTAAAAAATGAAACGTCATTCCATATTTGTTAGTTGTACCTTTTGATGCAGAATAAACCATGAAAGAAGCACACACACACTTTTTATACCAAAGTAAACTTGGAGAATACATTATTTGTACCCCCCACTTTCTATTCCAAAGTAAACTTGGAGAATATATTGTACCCCTCCC
>JAQFXW010001986.1:0-13811 GCA_034693945.1 Dendrobaena attemsi
ACGCGGTGGCTCGGGTCTGAATCGAACCCGCGACCCTTCGGACGCAAGGCATCGACTATCCCATTGCTCCACACACGGCCGACGCGCTCCCAATGTAGCTAACTGGGCTTGTATATATGTATAATGTGCAAGTAACTGATCAGCATATAATAGACATCTAAGAACTTCTCTATGGCAGTGTTCAAGCAGCAGTGGTGGTAATGAACTTATACAACCTAATTTAATGCAATGCATCATCTATTGCTGTCACTTCAATCGAGGTCAATGATCAAGCAATTGTGAGTTCAACTTTATTGAGCACACTTAGGCAAGTTAATATTTCCATTCGATTCAATTAATCTCTGTTTATCGAAGCCATTGAACAGCAAACAAGTGTCAACATTAGTTACATCATTGATATCAGAAGGACATAATGTGTGTACATGCCATGGACGCCCAAGATTTGATGGACGCCTGTTAAAAGCCCAGGACGTTCAGCTATTAAGAGTAACCTAACTGTTGTATAATAGTGGGCTGGGCCAAATTGATTACATAACAGTCTATTGCATAATCAACTTGGCCCAACGCACCATATAACATTTGATCTGAAGAGCTTAACGTCCTGGGCTTTGCTCCTCTATACCCAGGGTTTATGGTCCATGCAATATAATTTGGTACAGGTGTAAGATGGGAAGTAAATAGTATTATTGGGTACTAAATGATAACATTAATAAGTCCTGTGTTGTTCTGGCGCCCATTTGTCATATTGATCCATGATGAAAGGTCCACTAATTAATTGAAATTCAGCATAGAAAAACTTGTTGGCTTAATTTCCTGGATGGCGGAAGAGATCCGTCCGTCTGTTTGTTTCATCAAGCGTTTGATTGGAAACAAACAGACCAAACCCACGAGTCCTTATCGGGCCAATATTTGATCAACTTCACACAAGAATCATCTGCCAGTCAGAAATGCAGCAGGACGTTTCAAAACAATTGATATTCGACAATGGAGACTAAAGTGGATTGATACTAGTCTCATGAGTCAGAACTTGTCGGTGCCGTTTTTATTCTTCCCTCGTATCCAGTGATTCCGTTAACGCCTAAATTTTCGGAGTCCTGGACTCACCAGGGCGCAAAATTTGGAATCCAAAGGAAATGGAGAGGAGTCATGGACTTCACGCTCATAGATTTCTGGAGTCCCATAGAATTTTAGGGCCATGCCCGAATACAACGGTTTGTGTGAAGACTGGAACATTTTTGCTTAAGAAGCTCAAGAAAGACATTCGCGCGTAAGTGCGAAAAAAATTGTGACCCTTTTTTTAGTGCAACATCATATTTGTAGCATTGCTTGGGAACCGTGGTAATTTATTTTGGAGTCCATGGACGCATCGTTAATTTATTTTGAAGTTCATTCACAACTGATTGGCGTCCATGGACGCCGCATCTTTATTTTTTGGAGTCCAGCCTCAAAATTTTGGAGTCCCGCACCGCCAGCCCACACACTAATGGAATCGCTGCTCGTATCCAATACATAGTCAAAGTGAAGTGATGGACGTTATCAACCCAGCAAACATTGAGTGCATTGCACTGAGCCATATAAAATAGCCAGTTAGCCACACCTCAGATTTAAACATTGGTACTGAAGGAGAAGATGAGAAACTAAATTAATTTCGAGAGGTGTTATACCTACACATCGTAAGTGTAACAGATGTCGGGTCTCATATCTGCAAAGATACAGAAATTAAAGGCAAGTTTAGTCAATCTGTTAAACTGTACTAACCTGCAACCTTATCAATACTAAATCCTAAAAGTTTTATTTGTCCTGAAACTGACAGAATTCCAAGCAGTTTCTAACTTCGCGATGCATTCATGAAAATTTCAAGTAATAGGCTTACATCAAAATGTCTTTGTGTATAAAACAAGAACTGGTTGATTGAACAAGTCTGACTTTTAAATGAAACTTTCACAACTACAACGAATCATAATTAAGAAACGTTTATTGATTCTACCCAAACTTAATGACAAAAATAATAAGGATGCCAGAGAAGATATAACTTGCTTTGTATGTTTACATCTGAACCAGGCCACATCATAGTTGCTACCTTCTTTCCTGCTTTTTTGGCAGTATTCCATATCTGATGACGGTCAACACATCACAAATATCAGCAAAAGTACACTGAATGTAGATAGCATCACACAACAAAAGTAATGTGCTAGCAATTCATGCTATATTAATGTCGATTCATCCATTTATTATAGTTGTGTATGCACACATGCCACACATATTAGATAGGTCTTCACAATCGACTGGGAGTGATACCCGGCCAATGATGTATGCTTTCAATCTTAATTATGGATGGCTCTTGAACAGGAATAACTTGCCAATCACATTTTCGAGTACTTAAGTAAGAGGGGCAGCAAATTATATATATATATGTATAATATTATACACTATATTATATTTAATTATATACTGGGTGTGAGTCTGTGGGGCTTTAAAGTCCTTGTGGAATCTTCCAAAATTTGCATATTTGACTAACGTGACAGCCTGAAAGCACTGCATCACCAGGAACCTTGCAGTTGAATAATTATTGCTATGTCATGAGAAGTTAGATCTGTTCTCTGCTTGGCTACCCATGCACCTGCTACGAGTGTAGGACATAATCCCATCGGACAGAATCCCCTCTGTACATAGTCTGTGTAATCTACACGGTGATTCATAAAAAAACGATTTATATTTTGCTGTAAATTCGTCAAATATTAGATTATGTCGAACAAACCCTGCTGAAGGTAGAGGAGTCATTTCTGAACATTCTGAAGGTTAAAGTTTGTGTTCAAAGCGACCTCCTCTGGCATTCACTCATGCGCGAAGACGCATACCCCACTGCTTGACGGATTCATCGATAATGCGCTGGTCCATTTCGTCCAATGCCTCCACAATTCGACTACACAACTCTTCAACATCACTTATTCGAGATCTGTATACCTTTTCCTGCATGACACTCCATATTCTATAGTCCACTAGATTCAAATCAAGGCTGTTCGGAGGCAACACAATAAGCGGGATGAAATCAGATGTTTCAGTTTTCAGAACGCAACAGCGAGCTTTGTGCGCAGGAACGCTATCCTACTGAAATATGAAACAACCCATTATGTCACGAATGTCTGCTAAAGGCCCTGCATTAGGGGAACATCTCTGTAATATTTTTCATTGATCTGAACACCTGGTTCGATTAAATGGTTGTTCGTAGAACCGAGTGCAGAGATCCACACATGATATCATAAGGGATTTGCTGAAAGCTGGTTGAGACTGTCGTTACGTCATCAGTGTTGGCGTCCGCGTTATGTCATCATAGCTTTGTACGTAAAATAATTTATGTAGCACCTGGCCAGAACAACAAGCGTCATCACTTTGAAATTTTATTAAAATTGATGCACATCTACATGAGTTATGTTAACTAATATATCGGTACGTTTTTTATTGAATCACCATGTATGTATGTAAGTGTAATTGAGTATATACAGTGATACATATATCATGATGTATGTATGTATATGTGCATACGTATGCATCTATGCATACATATAAACGTAAGCATGTATACACATGTGTGCACATATGTATTTATGTATGTATGTGTTCGCATGCATATGTATGCATGTATGCATATGTATGCACATATGTATGTATGTATGTATGCATATGTATGTATGTATGTATATGTATGTATGCATATATATGTATGCAATGCACATGTATGCAATGCACATGTAATTATGTATGCATAGGTATGCATATGTATCATGTATGCATATATGTATGTATGTATGTATGACATTGTATGTATGCATGTATATGTATATATATGTGTGTAACTACATAAGATATTTTATACGTGTATGTGTGTAGTCGGGGGATTGTGTCCTACCCTGGGCGATTCTGTCTCAGGGGGGATTATGTTCGGGGATTCTGTCCGGGGGATTATGTCCAGGGGGATTGTATCCGTTCCTCCCTGCTGCACCTAGATTCTGGAATGATTGACTCTTCCGTGAACTCTTTGACACGGATTACCTTCAGTCAACAGCTCCTGCAGAAGTTCACAGACTTTCCTTTTCCTTGAAATGATCTACATCTCTTTCAGAGGTTAAAAGATGTTCTACAGCCAACCAGCACCTGACGAATTATTAATTTCTCCTTTCTTATCACATGCTACATACGTGCATCTCAGTTCATACTCTCCTGCAGACACTTTCTCTTGATGACTGCTTAGATTACAGACCCATCTAAACTTTAAATTTGATACATAAAACTTTTGACTGGGTAGATCTTGAGTAATCTTGAAGGAGTGCCATATACATATAATCATACATATATATATATATACATCATACGTTTTATTTATCTGGTCCTTTTACGCAAACTTCATGCTAAAGAAATGCACTCAACGACTAAAGAATTATTTTTTTCTGCCATTGTTCAGTGGACACTCACTGGTTCACCTCCCCACCAACGATTGTCACTCGTGTTTGCTCCTCCATATTCATACACCTCTTTGTAGAAAGGATCGTAGAATGAATTGTCAATTATGCCATGTGACTCGGGATACATCCCCTACAAACACAAATTATTTCATGGCAGTTTCGATCACATTTAGACAGGCTTGAAAGTGAGCCAGGCCTGCCTATGTCTCAGTCTGCGACCCGACATTTATTTCTGCTACCTGTATAAAATTAATATAAATACATGGAGGCAGACAGAGAGATAACCATATATTATATCAGACGACACTATCACCACTGCATCTAGTTTCACCTAGTACTTTCGAGATGTTCCTAAATGGAACAAGGTAAACACTATACAGCTGTTTGGATAAATACATACGGAGGGCAGACACCATGAAGGCTCTACGTCGTAAAACTAAGAATGCATCAGACAAGTGTATCTTCAAGAGGTATCAAACTAATCTTTTATTACCATTACAAAGTACAATTGGTACAGCTGCAGCTTGAGAACATATCAGTACAGGAATAAGGTATTTGTGTCCTATATTAGAATTTACAAATAGCACTATATGGCTGCATTGCTGAACGTCTTTTCTAGGTCTACCCTTCTATATTCTACCCCTACTTATGGATTCATTTGATTTGCACTTTTACCTTTGCCTTCGAATCATTGGCTTGTTGCAGAAAGTCCGAGCAGAGATCATGAAGGGGCGACACATCAATTTTTGTGATTGATTGATGTGCAACCATGTGACCGAGTGTCATTTAACACTTCACATGTTCGTATTTCAGAGTAAAAATCCCATATCAAGCTAATATAGTTGTTTTAACCCCTCGCGTCCAGGCATACCTAATTTATGACCAGATATCTCGTTCCTGACAGTCAATGTGTTAAGCTTTACTTGGGACAGACAGCCAAGTTGAACCAATAAATATACAAAGATACAGATATTATAACTATAGGAATTACAGTTTAGATTAACTGGCATTTTAATCATTCCTAAAACAGAATTATAACATGACAAATCAGGAAATGTGCAAATAAATGATTTTATATAAATTGAAACGCACATAATGCACAAATATTTTTAAATTAAACTAATAAAGAAGTTACATCATCATACTGGAAACCAAATCTTCAGATTATTAATATTCAATGGTTATCTTTCAGTTCTTCTGCAGCTAGATTCACTGCAAGGTCATCCCAGCTTACTCAAAGTCATTTCCTGAATGAAAACAATAAGTGGAAACTGAATATTTGCATAAAATGAAGTATCATAATTATGTCTGCCACAATTACATTAACAGCATATTCATTATTCACTTTAAACTAAATCACCCATTGCATTATATCATAATTATGATAAACATACTGTAGCCAGAGTATAGTGATTCGGAAACGTCTTTGTTGGAAAGACTGCTCGCATGTACGGAGCATGGACACCACAACGGCTAAGAAAGTCCAGCGTCGGAGTCATGTTACGCAGTAGATAATCAGCCCTGAAGCCATCCATTGACAATACGAATAGCGTTGGCTCCATTTTACTGGTCAAAGGAAACACCCACATCAAACAGAGAAATTAACAATGGTTTATCAAATACTTAAATCATTCTGAGCCTGTAGTGTGGTAGAACACTGCAAATGGAGGACATTACGCATAAAATTGGACACAGGGTCAAATTTGGATATGCAGCTAATAAGACGAGCAGAAGTGCGCAGTACAGGTTTCAAAAGTTCAGAAGGACATCTGGAAGGCCAGCATAAAGAGAGTGGCAGAAGCAGAAGAAGTGAGCGAGCGAGCAACAGTACGAAATTGGCGCAGTTGATAATAATAATCAGAAGGCTAATGTGTGGAGCAAAAGTCACTTGCCCAATATGGTAAGTTTGGAAGACTCCAAATAGCTTATTTATAACAAACTTTCTCAATGATGCTTTGACATCTTGAGATAAAAAGTAGAATATTCCTAACCAATTAATTCCTCAGATTCACACTTCGGTGCGACCTTGCTTGCGTTACAAATTTAGAAAATAAATAAAATAATGATAGACAGAACAGACAATGCAAACAGTTGGTTGTAGGTTACCAATTAAGAGACACTGCAAATGGTGATATTATAAAGTTTAGAGAACAGTAGCCTCCGATAAGCTTCTTGAAAGTGAGCATATGAATTTTGGATATGAATGAATGATGTTTGAAACATGAAAGTTCATGCGTTCTAGCCTCTCTAAGTTTCTAGTTCTGTAACTTCTACAGGTGGTCAGAGGCGTCCATCCTGTGTGGGGTGGAGGGAATGAAGCAGAAATCTTCATAAAAATCCATTCAGAGGGAAAGAAATTTATTTTAGAAGTTGGGACGAAAAAAGGTCATCAACCTTTTTGGTGGATGCGATGGTGTTTTTCAGAGATTTTCAGAAGTCGCGACTTAAAAAAGGTTATAAACTTTACTTTTTGAGCGGATGCGATGGAAAAATGTCGAAATTTTGCAGAGGGGAAAATTTTTAAATCAGAGGGAATGATTCATAGGCTTAGGGTGAATGGACCCCCTATAGCTGGTGGCTTATTTTGAAGATTTAAACTTTGAATTAACTTAGTTCTAGGGAACCTTAAAAAGAGCTGATTTGAATGGGTGCTTTTCTCGCACCCATCAAATGAACAGCGGAAGCCTAGAATCTCACTGATCAATTTATTGAAAAATTTAAATTACCAAGGTTGGAATCATGAGGTCACTTCAGAAAAGCATGTAAATCAACATAGCATTAGAATTTAGTAAATGGCCCTCAAAACAGGTTTGCAAACCAGTAGAATCGACAAGGACACTGAACAGCAGCCAGTCTTTGAGTTGCTATTTTGGACTGCCAAGTGCAGACAGTCCAAACCAGCAAACCAGAAACAAAGCAAACAATCGCAGTGTCACTTCACATTATAAATCACGTACTCTGCATCCTCAAGTACACAGCAATTCACATAGATAATTAAAACATCAAAGGTTCAATCTGAACCAATATAACCATAGATAAACAAATCAACATTATATTAGTCATCAAAGTACATGTTGTCCAACATACAATATATAATAAATATATGTTCAAAAAATAATGTTGGCGATATAATGCATGAATTTAAAAATTGCTCTGAGTCTATGGTGACGAAATCACTTGATTCGTCCACATTATTTGTCCATACGTTACGGCATCAACAATATTACAAATATTGTCCATGTTAAGGCATCAATACTTCCTCAGTCGGCTGGCCCATGTAGAAAAAATATTTCCCCATTGTGACCGTCCTTCCAGATAGGTCTTAATTTTAGACAGCTGAGATATGATGAAATTATGATGGCTAGGTAAAAATAATATCATCACAAGCTGTTACAGATACCCATTCAAATTACAACTACAAAAAATTTAAGCTAATTAGAACGTATTATACCATACCCAGGCGGACACTTCAGTTGAGCTGGACATTCTGTTAGTTGCTTTGGCTTCCAGTCAACTTTTGCCTGACGATTTTGAATCTGCAGTGTGCTGTAGCACCCAGCATTAGATGTAGCATCGCTGTCATTGCTGAGACCAAGTCCAAGACCAAGACCAAGAGCAAGAGCAGTAATAGCCACCTATTATTTAAATAAAATAATCAACCCACAAACATAAATATTACAATCACATAGTTTACAAAATATGTACTCCCAAATATCTCTTCAACAACCAATGTTTTCCATCCCTCCCCTCTTCTGCTCGCGTCACATTCTTCTCCCAGTGTCTCTTTGGCTATCTGTCTCTCTCTCTCCCTCTCCCGAACCCCTCTCCTCCCCTCCCCTCCCCTCCGTCTCCCTCTCCTCTCCTGTCCCTGTCCCTCCCACTACATATATATATCAATGTCCTTTGCATGATACAAATGAGCAGTAAAATAAACTGTTTCCAAATGGCTTACACTACTTACTGCAAGCACTTTGTAAATGTCCTAGTACAACAACACAAACCAATACTATTATAATTACAACCCAGGATCTTTGGCAAGATGAAGACAGCTAACACTACTCCCATGACTGAATCTCACAGTTATAGGCCTATGCTTTTTTGTCTTAAAATAAAGTTCTGTGACATACTGATTGCCATGCAAGGGGATGCATTGAACTTAAGGCTTTAATGCTAGTAAACAACCACCTGCTTGATTTGCATACCCCCTTATCTTATGAAGCCATACATTTAAGTGACAGATTGCAGAGTACAGCTCTGAGACATGGTTATTCTAACCTCCCACATACCATACATTTTAAGAAGACTCTTTTAGTGTCCCTAGATAAAGATAATAATTATCTACGCTAACACTCTGTTAATGGATAGTCCAAGTTCCTTCAACATGCAGTTCTTGAGCTTCCCTTGCCTTCATCATCCTATCAGTGGTAGGAAACATTATTTTAACCATGGCTTTGCAGTCCTTGAAGCCTTGAACTCAAGTGCACTCGAATTCGTTTTGAAAAGTCTTGGTCTTGGTCTTGGTACAAAAAGTCTTGGTCTTGAGGCCAAAAGTCTTGGTCTTGGTCTTGAGGCCAAAGGTCTTGATCTTGATACTTCAAGACCAAGACCAAGACTTTTTTAAAGTCACTGAAAACAGTAATATATGTAAACTTAGCCTACTTACTTATTATTCAGGTCACTATAAACTATATAACATTCATTAGTGACTTGCAATTTCATGAAGTTCTAATTACTGTTGGGTTTTGGATACTTGTAGACTTATTCTAGTTCTTGCTACCTTTGCCCAGATGTTCATTGAATTGAATTCAAAGTTTTATAATTTAGTGAGAATTACGAGGGGATTTAAAAAACACGATTTGTGCATAATTGTTATTTATTTATTTGCGCATTTCTATACTGCCCCTTCAAGTCCACTACTACTCAGAGGCAGTCCCGACTACAGCCCGAAGGAGTGTCAGAGTTTTCACCCCGAAGCGCCACGAGCATCTGTAGGTGAAGGACTTGTTCAAGGTCCCTACGCGGTGACTCGGGTCTGAATCGAACCCGCGGCCCTTCGGAAGCAAGGCATCGACTATCCCACTGTTCAAAACACGCTCCATGTGCTAGCCCCAGATGTTAAATCTCTGAGTGTCGGCAGGCTTCGGACTCGAACTCGGTCCGTGCAAACACACGGCCGACGTGCTCCCAATGTAGTTGACTGGGCCGGTTGTGTACTAGTGATTTCTCACTTACGCAATCTGCACCTGCAGAATGTTTTTATGGTGGAATTTTTATGAGGCCACACAGAATATATTGATAAAAAAGAGCCCTGAGTAATTTGGTGTCTATAAGTGCAACTGAAATAGACTGCATTTCATGCAACAGACTTTGAGAAATAATTATTGCTGGAATCTGTTTTGCTTTATTCGAAAGAAATAATTGTTTTATTTTTCATTAAAACACCGACAGAGAATTCTTTATCATGTGTAATGTAGGCCTCCGAGTGATTTCAAAAGTCTTGAATGGTCTTGAGACAAAACGTCTTGGTCTTGAAGTTCAAAGTCTTGGTCTTGGCACTAAAAGCCTTGGTCTTAGTCTTGAACATTATACATTATAAAACGTTTCTCTCTGTTTCCACTGGACGCAAGTGTGCCCACTTGGTATAGGGATAGAAGCCTCTGACTGTTAGAGATAGTTTTGTTACAAAGTGCAAGCAAATAATTCCACGACTGATTAGTCAAGGCTTATATTATTAACCTATAAGCCTATTGTGCCTATTTTTTAGGCTATGTATCGTGATAGGCCTGTGAATGTAATACTCTTTTACCCCGAATGACTTTATTATTGTTAAACTATAGGCCAAAAGCTGGTTATTTAGAGTCTTTAAAACTGGATAATTAATTAATCCTACATGAAAAAGGCACGAATTAATAAAAGATGAATGTTGACTCGTTGATTAGCCTATCACACGTTTCATGGAGTCATGCATCCTTTTGTCGTTATTCTATAGGGCTAGGGTCCTCACAATTTCACTGCCCAGGGCCACCACATTTGTTAATCCGGCCCTGGGAACTGTATGAGTATGGAGTTGCAACTTGCATTACATGCACAAAAAGTCATGCACTTTGGGTGCTTGTTTTTCAGTGCTCAGCCAATTGTTGAGAGAGGCCTTCTTAATTAAGACACACAGACAGTCAAGTAAAGAATACTCACCAAAGCAATGCCGACCATTACACCAACTCTGTGCTTGCTCAACCAACTACTACTTTTTGAGAAGGAACCCTACAATACCAAATACAGACACACCATGTATGGAAATTCAATTAATTTCAATTGAGGTAATAAAAATAATTGGCTTGAATCTTCCTCTACCAATACTTTATGTTCCCCATTTGTGCATCAGCATATGGTGATTTGATTAATTCTGAACTAATGACCATACAACCTCCCACCCTATCACCTTATTGTTAAGAATTAGTTGCAACGACGACATCCAAGTTGACATTTTGTTGATCAGGTTACAATACTGAACACGATACTGAATACAGTTACTAAAGCTGTTAACAAATTAACATAAAAGAACTGAACAATTTGATAATATTTGACTTAGCGGATATCTGTCATATTGGCTCCGAATGGCATTAATTCTAGAAAAGTGTGATGGCTATAACTACAAACTATGGAGTGATTTGTAAATCTTAGTAATGAGGTGAAACAGTGATAGGGAAGTGTTTGGTCGGAAGAGAAGTAGGTTGAGCAAAGTGTTAGGATTGTAAATAACTGATGAAAGGAAGGGGGCTGGGTCGCTGGAAGAATTTTCCAAAGGACATGTACCCAGGTGTATGGTTTAGATGGAATTTAAAGAATTATCCTTTCCAAATGTCAGCATGAGTTCATTTGACATCCAATGTTTCAGGGTATCTTCCACTGAGTTTCATGTACACATTAAATCTACGTCAACATCCGTTCTCTGTTTACTTTCAATGAGTGAGTTTTCTCTAGCGCAACCCTTGATTTGGTTTTTCAAGTGGACTCTGTGAATATCAGAATATATCACGATACCTCAACGTGCACCTGGTCACATCTGCTGTATAGCTATGTAATCATTGTCTTTGAAAGGTTTTAAATGTAAAGTGGGGGTCATATATATATTTGCATATAATATATTATATATAATTAATATATATAGGTCCACATTTTTAACATAATATGTCCCGACTAGTGGAAATAAAGGTTTATGACAATTGGTGGTGTGCCCACATGGACTAACTGTCCGGAATTACTATGCTTTTTCAAATGGTTAGTGGCGTATGTGCAAGAGACACAGTCACTGAAATAAACAATGCTTGAACATTGGTGTAAACGATGCCTGGTTGTATCTGGGGCTTGCATCTAGAACTTGTATCTTGATACATAGCTAGAATATCACCCGACCTGTTAACATCAAAAGGCCAACGTCCATCAACTGTGATGCAATCGATGGCATATTAGTGATATAACTGGTTAACTGCAGATGGTCCTCTCTGCAGCAATTGAGGACACATAAACTTCAGTCATCAAAAGGCAGAGACTGAATCATGTCATTTGCTCTACTACAAATGAAGAACGAGTTGTACATATGATGCATCCAATACACTGGTGTCTGAAAGCGACATCAAATGCCTCTTATGTGACCTGGTTCTTCCAGAAACTCCTGAATATTATGTCCTAATGCTTGTCCAGAATTTGAATGTCAGCGAGATACCATCCTTTGCAGCTTTCTTGACTACACTGAATTTTAGATTCAGATTGCAACCACACTTGTCTAACATAATTATCGTGAACGTTGACTGCAGTCTATCGTTGAGCAACCATCAGCTGGTCAACGTGTACAAAGCAGTCCTAAGTAGTTTGGAAGTGACATTCAGTGTGCACAAGACATACTGATAGGACAGACTAGTTAGTCGGGGATTATTTATGTTTCACTTTATATTGAAGAGGTTAGTTGATCGCATAAATAATATGCCCAAGAGATAAAATAGACAGTCACTATTGGACAGAAATAAACAACGTTTGAACATTGGTCAATAACTTATACTTATTAAAGCATATTGAAATCAAGTCACATTGACAAACATAATTACAATGATGGCTAAAACGAAAGCATAAAAGCTAGATAATTGATTTGCAATCAGCAGGACATTCTTTCATGTCTTAACTCTTCAGCTTCATGGAAGTGGATTAATTGTGACAGCTGACTTGTTGCAAGAAATCCAAACAAACTGAGCCCGGCGTAGCCAGTTCATGCTGCCCTCACAGACGGAATAGAAAAAGGCCCTATATATCCCGCCTAAGAAGATATCTTCGTGCACACCAATCTAGTCAAACTAATCTGGGACTAGGAACTAGGACTGCTTCATAGTTCATACACTGCTGGTGTCTTGTTCATTAATTCATTCGGCCTAATTAAAACGGTTGGAATGAGACTAATTGGTATCCGTTTTCCATACAATAGTGAACACACAGTCATGATACATTTGGTATCAGCGCCCTACCACTGAAATGACTTACCTATTACCCTATTACGGTATCTCATTGACCAGCATCTAATGGTGACACTTTTATGCTTAAATTAAAAGGGCTCAAAACAAAGTGAAATAATTGAAACTGTGACCTTGATAATGAGCAACACAGAACCCTTCAGAGTCTGTAGATCTTGAACATGTTCACAAGAATAAAAACTAGAATAGCTAGTACGTCCACAGTGTCGTGTTATCAATGTAAATATATAGGTACTATTCCATGTAAACCTACCATATGAGTATGCTGTTATAGGTAAGTGCACGTTTCAATTACAAAATATTGGTGTAGACAACCTGAATCCTGATGCAGGAACTCTAAATTAATTCCACAACTCCCACTCCAGTGTCAGGAAATATTTAAAATGCAACAAAAGTTACAGCACTTTTTGTTGTAACATGTGTTGCATTATACTTTTTTAAATCATCAGAATACAGTAGGTGGACTCAATAAAAGTGCTGTAACTTTATTTTAAACTTTCAGTCAAACATAGATAAATAGCCCAAAAGATTTTGATAATTTAACCCGCAAGAAAAACATAACTCTGGTTCAGACACATGGTTTTTTAACTTGATAGGTCCAAGTCGATAGCATCTACTTGGAACAGGTGAATAAGATGAATTCTTGCCTTATCAACTCAGATAGATATTTAGTTTTTGTCATTCACAAGTGTCTCTTCTCCAAAACAATTGCACAAAACACTTTGATAAAATCTGTTATCTTACAAATCTGACACTTACTAGCTATAACCCGTCAAAAATGACGGTGTTTTTAAATGTCGGAATGTTAACATGAATTAGTTACGTTACGTTT
>JAQFXW010001987.1:0-13808 GCA_034693945.1 Dendrobaena attemsi
AAAGAGCGACTAAACATGGACTTAGATATAAAAATTAATAATATTAAGCTAGTACGTGCCCATGAAACAAAATTTCTCGGTGTTGTAATCACTACCGATTTGAAATGGAATAAACACGTAGATATGATTATCAATAAGATATCTAAAGTCGTGGGAATACTTCAATCAATCAATCAATCAGGCAGACAATAGTGAATGAATCAATCAATAAACAAATCATCCAATCAATTGCAATCGTTAATAATTCATACGAGATTAGTAATGCGGTATATGTGAAGTATAGTAGTATGTATTGTATAGTATCTGTAAACTTCTATAGCACCTTTTTTTAGTACAACCTAATCAGAGGCGCTCCCAGGAAAAAGATAAGTTTTAAGAAGGCCGGCGGAAGCAGTAGAACTGCCAGTTAAGATCGCAGAACGAGTCAATGGAGGAAGGTCATTCCACAGCAAAGGACCAACAGATGCATAGGCACAATGTTGGGAAGTAGCAGAATCTCAGGAATTATGTATTATGTGTAATGAGAATAATTTCTTTTTATAATTTTAATATATATCATGCAATTAATATAATTATAATATATTATTTCAGTCGCTGTATTTATTTGCTGACTTGCTTTCACTTGAATCCATTTTACCTACTATATATATGTATACTGTATAGTGCCTTGCAGCCAAAAGAGAGTTGCATGTTCGAATCCGCCTCAAGCGACTGTATATACTATAGGGACCTTGAGCAAATCCTTCACCCGCAATTACTTTCGGAATTAGATCAATTGTATGTAGTATAAATGAGATCTAAGATCGAGTTCTGTAGCCTCGCATGGATAGACTCAATCTGCTTTCGCCAGATGGTGCAGCAAACAAGGCGCCTAGGCGTGATGAATGAACAATGGTCATAGGTGAAATTGCTTTGCCTGGTTTGGTGACAATGGCTTCCTGGCCATTGTTTGAATTACCTGGTTGTTAAGCAATATTACACAGAATTAAGTTCGATCGTATTTGGCTGCGTATGAGGTGATGATACCTGTTCTTTATACTTTTGTGAGATGCATGCATTACTTTGCATTGCATCGTTCCTTGTAGCGTGGAATCTCAGGAACTGCGGAGAAGCCGTTCGTTAGAAGTCGTTCCTTCGCCCCTTCAGTCAGGGTTAGACTAATTAATTATGTATTATTTTTAACGATAATAATTTCTTTTTTCATAATTTTAGTATTATATCATGCAATTAATATAATTATAGCATATTATTTCAGTCACTGTATTTATTTGCTGACTTGCTTTACTTGAATTCATTTTACCTTCTCATCTGCTGTATTATGTTTGTTATTATTAATACTACTATTACTACTATATAAAGAACTATCAGTTTTATAACTATTGCAGTAACTATTATTATTACCAGTTATCATTATCATTTCTGGAGTTGATTTTACCTTGTGGTGTTGGTCTGTTATTTTGCCAGCAGTCGGCCGGAGTCGCAGAGGAACCGTATTTAGACGACGTCTTCTTCAACACTCCAGCTCCAACGAGTGCGGTCGTCCGACAGCATCCCTTCTTCTCCCCGGGACCCATACCCCACCTCCTACCCAACATCCACGAAAAAAGCGAATCTGAGCCACCGCCACCACCCACCCCTTCCAGGTAGGGATCGATGGTCGATTCAGACCTCACCAGGGTGTGTCGGCGAATGAGGTGCTTAGTTAAAATCAATGAGTATCTGTGAATCCAACTACGAATGTTTGTGTACATATTTATATTTATTTATTTATTTATTTATTCACACATTTATATAGCGCCCCTTCAAGAACACTACTCAGTGGCACTCCCAAACCAGCCCCGACAAAAGAGCACAGTCTTAAGAGAAGAATAAAAGGAACTAGAAGAGTCTTTAGGTAATAAGCGCAAAGCAAGTGGAAGCCCATTCCAAAGTGCAGGGCCAGAAATTGAAAAAAGAGCGACATGCGCAGTAGAATATTGAATACGATTGTTTAAATGCGGAGATCTTGATTGGCCTAAAGCAATTGATTATCGCTAGCGAAACGTTTCATTATTCGAAATTGGCATGCGCTGCATGCGTGTGTGTAGTTCATCAGTTTAACGACAGCTTATGACAACATAGGCCTTTTGACGCCTATTCCGACATGTTCCTGTTTAGCTTTAGACATGTTCGCAATTCTACAGATGTTGACGTCATGTTGTGTCTTCCAGTTTGAATACATTATGTCATATATTATTGTAAAACGCAATCGGTAAATAGGCCTATACACATTCAATCAGTCAATCGCAATTTGTATAGCGCCCCGTACAGATCCCTACTTAGAGGCGCTCCGGACCCAGGCCAAGCGTAAAAATTCAGTTTTCGTCTAACATTAATGAGCTTTATAACGAGTTATGCCCCAAATAAATTAAAACTGAGGTTTACAGTACGAAATCACTAGAAACCTCTTTTAAGATGATTAAACATCTTATAAGTATCAGCTGTAGCTCTGCTATAAGTGAGATGGCGCTTTCATATAGACTGACATTGAGTGTCGAATTGTCTTATTAACACTTTTCAAATTTAAGTACTATAATAATCCAAGGACGAGTGGAAGTTAAAGAGCCTAGTGGAAACTTGGGAAGACATAAACAAGAACGGACTGTTTAACTGTCTGGAGAATGGCCCTCCCAAGCGCGGACCTTCCTCTGAGTCATGATTTCAACAACAGCACACTGGGTTAATGACCAAAGAGAGAAGACATCGAGGTGAGGATTGAATTAGACGAAGGAAGAATAGAGAGTAGTTAACGGGAAAGTCCCACTTCATAACATTTCATGATTCATTTTGTTACCACTGTGCTACAAATGTCGTTAAGTAACCGCCTCTGTTGTCAAAAGCTGTCGTTAAACTGTTGAAATAGACACACTCGTCAAAATAACTTGATACAACTCTCAATCTGATCGCATAATTATTTCTCCCCGAGAAACAAATTCTTTGTGCTCTGCACTATTTTAAGATGTCAAAGTCTGATGTAGGCCTAATAATCAATCAACATATCCATGTTGACGCGTTTACGTGGTAAGCGTTGTGTTTTTAAACAAATACGCAGAAAATGAACAGTTCTGAAATCACAAGAATACAGAAATCAGGAAATGTTTACAATTAGTCGCGTCTGTTTATTAAACCCATAATAAAATTATGTTTACATGTACTGTAGCTCTATAATGTAGCGCGTCAAGGACCACCACCGCTAGGTGTCGCCAGCTCATGGCCAAACCGGAAGGACAACACTTTTAGTACAAATAGCCTATCCTATAATATATTACTATATAGAATTCTTGACCCTTCATGTATATTGTATACGATACATTGAGAAGGCCTACCCAACGGTTTCTTACCTGCCCAGAACAGCTGATAATAGATTCTTTTTCTCAGTCTTGTTCCATCCTAGTCATGTTCTATTTCAGCTCCTCCTTCCGATCACACTCAACCCAACAATTGAGGCCCAGACCTCACCATAACACACGGTCTCTCCATTCATACACCGATCCTTATACCAAAATTATATTACGCTAACCTTCTAATCGATCAACTATGCCCTATTAGTTCAAAAACAATACGTCTTTCATAACTACATGTACTACGCCTACGTTCCGCAACTACAGAGTCTCGCAAAACGCCATTTGCTTTGAAGAAGGCACCCAACAAGATGACCCCTTAGGACCACTGGAGCTTTGCCTGGCGATACGTCCACTTCTGGATTGCCTAACAACGCCTATAAACATCTGCTACATGGACGATCTTACACTTTCTGGACAGATTGATAAAGTGGAACACGATAAAAAAAAACTTGATGGAAAAGCACGTGCTCGCATATGTGTTACAGCTTAACAGAACAAAATGGGAAATATCTGGTAGAGGTTATGATGAAACAGTTCAGTGTCGGACGTTTACCACGTTGGAAGAGTAGCCGTTGAGGATTTGACATTGTTAGGAGCGTCGCTATTGCCAGTCAGAGCTGTGCATAAAGTCATTTAGAAACAGATCAAAGATCTGGAGAAAGCAATTGCAAGACTCGAGTCATTACACCCACATGATTCATTGGCCTTGTTGAGGAGCAGCTTAAGCCTACCAAAGCTCTTATACACCTTAAGAACATTAGCTGTTTTCTAAATAAGGGACTTCTGAGTGACTTGGACAACGTGTTAAGATCTCCTCAACATCGAAATCAACGACGACCATGCGTCTTTGCCCGTAAGAAACGGTGGTCTCAGCATTCGTAGTACTGATATGCCTATATCAACTTCCGCCTTTTTGGCATCAGCCGCTGGCACTCGAAGCCTTCAAGATCAACTGCAAAATGAGGTCACTGTCACGTTCATTGATCCACTAGTGGAAGAGACGCTTGTCGTAAATGGTCAACCAGATCGAACGCAACTCTTCCCTTCGAGCAGGAGACTCACATACAAAGAAAATGTGACAGCGCGATGATATCGCATGCACTGCAAGGCCAATCAGAAAGAACTTGCGAGTCCTCTTCGAAAGCCAGACTGTTAGCTGCACAATCACAAAACTCGGGAGACTGGTTCCATGCATTTCCCATAACGGCCGCAGGACTACGGATGTCTGGAGAGCAGATAAGAATAGCAGCCGGCAGCCGTCTAGGTACTAAACTGAGTGAGAGACACACATGTAAATATGGTGCCACGGTAGAACCCAATGGTCATCACGGTTCCTCGTGTGCTAAGATATCGGGCGAACACGAACGACATGGCATGATCAGCGACGTCATCTGGCGGGCTTACATGTACGCCACAGCCAAAATACCAGCTATCAACGAACCAGATCTGACGGCAAACGAGCAGACGGAGTTACCGTAATACCATTGTCAAGAGGTCGCTGCTTGGCTTGGGATGCTACAATACCCGACACAATTCAGTATAACTGTTTGTTCAATAAATCAGTTCTAGGACTAACGTGACAAAAGGTAGAAAGTACATTCTATGCGAGGAAAGGCTTTAACACAAATTTAGCATTAAACACCTTAGAATCGTTGCTGAGGAAATTTGATATGCGCGTATAGCTTTGAAAAACTTATAAATGTTACACTATACCGCATTAGGTATGAAACTATTAAATTGAGTGGATCTGATAACTTGGAATTAAAAATAGCATGTAGCATAGCATTTAATGATAGAGTGGGAGCCGTTTTATTGCAAATCAAACTCACAAACTAGAACTATTAGTAACGAGATACACAAATATAATAGTGTTAATGCAGCTGATGTATAATGTCTTCCTCCGCATTTGCAGTGGAGGGAGACAATCAACTCAATTTATAAGGAACTGTTGATAACTAAGCTTCACGATGCTGTACGATTGACTATCTTTATCGTCGCCCTTTTGTGGGCACTACAGAAGTGTCGAGGTACGATTATGATTACAATTGTCTTCTGATTCGCAGAGCGTAAGACAAACACCTCTTTCAGATGTTTTCTCAACTCCATATAAATAAGAATATCCAGAGGTTTTGATCTTTTACTGCTACCTTTCCGATCCCTGTATTTCATAATAAATTATTATTATAATATGTATAATGCGCGAATATATAAATAAAATATATATAATATGTGCGCTTATCTAATTTGTAATATAATATAATATATATAATGCGCGAATAAGTTTCCACTGTCCAAATTATCAACTTACTTTGCTCCTCTTCAGGTCGGCATTGGAGTACCAGCTGGATGTGAAGCAGCAATACATGCAGTGCGCCGATTCATCAATGGAATGACAGAGGAACAGGTGGTAGTGAAACTAGACTTCGAAAACGCATTTAACAGCATGCGACGTGACATCATGCTAGAAGCAGTTCTTGACACTGTGCCAGAGATCTACCCCTTCGTCCATCAAGCATACAGGTCCCCGTCAATCGTAAAGAAGTCTCTGGTGTGGATTTCCAAGAAGCTTATTCCAGATGGAATGATTCATCACCCGCTTCCAATATATTCGCCAACTCCCTCGGAGGCGGTCCGGTCCAGCCCTGAGGTGTGTCGGAGTTTACACCCGAAGCGCAACGAGCAATTGTGAGTGAAGAACTTGCTCAATGTCCTTACGCGGCGGCCCGCGGGTGGGATTCGAACCTGCTACCTTTCGATTGCAAGGCGGCGACCTTCACCACTACACTACCACGTCCCACAATATACGTTATGGCAAACTTAACGTTAGTACAGGTGTCATCAAACAATTAAACGCAAATCAGAAAAAAAAATAATCACATTCTCAAAACTCCAAAAAGGTGTAGAACGTTATGCGCCTAACCAGTTTCTTGTCCGAACAAAAGAGTTTCCATTAACTACTGTGAACTCGTACGTACACTAACAATATAATTTAGTTAATCTTACGCGTTTTAAAGGTGTTGAATATTATCGAGAACTTTTGTGTAAACATTAATTTGAGGTAACAGACTTTGACTTATATTTATTTATTAACATGATTATTTCTATACCGCCCCTTCAAATCTGTTTTCTACACCGAGGCGGTCCTGATCACAGCGCTGAGGTTTGTATGAGTCAACACGCCGAAGCGCCTCAAGCAATTGTGAGTGAAGGACTTGCTCAAGGTCCTTACACGGCGGGTGGATTTCTAACCTGCAAACCTTCGGTTGCAAGGAGGCGAACTTCACCACTACACTACCACGCCCCACAAATTATTAAGTATAATAATTACTTATGAATCTGTGATGAGGTGTAAAGTGACAATTTGAAACAAATTTTAACCTGCCCTTTCAATTATAAGCTTAGTTGTGTAATGCAGTGTGTAATCTAGTCCTCCCTCTTCTTGCGTGGGGGGATTCCGAAAATTGGGAGGGGACGAACAGTAGCCCGCATTTTCGAAATTTTCCTACATACACATTTGCCCAAAAAACTAATTACCTTTGCTTTTTTAGTCATCACTTCTATTTCTGCGGAAAATATCCTACGCAACAGAAACAAATCAAGTGACCCTAAATCCTCAGATTTTCCTGGGGGAACTCCCCCTCCCGCGCTGGTCTAGATTAATCACTGTTGTAATGAATGGGGCGCTTGATTAGCTGCCCAAGTTTAACCTCTTGACCTCTGCCTTAGGCTACTATTCCGACTTGACTAAGCGCATGAAAATAATTTGGTTCCCGCGGCTTCGCTTTGATGTTGGCGCTATAGAAGTTTTGAGTTAAGATTACGATTAAGCCGCAAATTACCCAATTACTCAGGTTGTAAACACCTGGGCCTAAAAATAAACACGGTCACAAATGTGTCCAAAGCGTTGGGCACCTGCCAGAATTTAACGGCTTTCCAAAGCTCCATCCGTCATTACCACTGCAGCAGCAGTTTCTTTTAAATAGACGATCATGGGCGTGGTCTTGATTGATTGACGCGCCGGTCTGTCGTCATCCGCCCAGGTGATTAAACGAAACCTCCGCCTTTCCTTCCGCGCCAGAAATTAGTTCCAGTTGACGAAGCAATTAACCCATCAAGCTCCGTCAACAGCGCCGCAGCAAAACACGCCACCGCCGCTGCTATGAGGACGTTTTAAGAGGTGCCAGGTCAAAGCCTGCAGAGAGGAGGAGGGAGATGATAATCGCTATCGTTGCAAAAATAATACTATTATTCGTTTATAATAATAATAATGTTTTCGTTTAATAACATTCACAAATCACAATGACACACCGCATTATGATTACAGATAGGACGCGGTAGTGTAGTGGTGAAGGTAGCCGCCTCGCAACCGAAAGGTTGTGGGTTCAAATCCCACCCACCGCGTAAGGACCTTTAGCAAGTCCTTCACTCACAATTGCTGAAGCGCTTCGGCGTGTAAAACTCCGAACACCTTCGGGCTGTAGTCGGGATCGCCTCTGAATAGTAGTGGACTGTAAGAGGCGGTATAGAAATACACACATACATATACATACACACTCCTGTTACCTGTCAACTAAATTGTACAGGTGTTACTGAACAACTCAATTTGTTGATTGTCATTTGGACAGATGAAAGCCCATACGCAACTGTCGTCTGCCGGAGATAACAATCTCTTTGCCAGTCTGTCAGAGACCCTGTTCGTCCTGTCTCTACTAGGCCGGCTCGTCAAGATCCACGACGGCTTCCAGCTGGTCGCCAAGGACCTCACGTCGAAGAGTTTCGTCAGAGCCGCCGCACAGCTCGTCTCGATCGAGCGCGTCCTGGCGGATCTGCACTCCACTTCCGGCGACTCTCTGAAGATCCTGTCGCATCTGCGCGCACAACACATGAAACTGAAGGACGAACTGATCTCGAGTCTGCGATCGGTCTGGGCGGAAAGCTTCCAGTGGAAGGTGGAAAACGACGAGGGGTTTGACCGGAGGACGGAGAAGACGGTGCGGCTGGTGCTCGCGAGCAGCCGGGAGACGAAGGACAGGACGTCCGGGGTGATCAACGCGATGAACGACCTCGGGATCCTCGACTCGAGTCTCCGGTCTTTCGGAGAGAATTTATCCGAGCACTTGCTGCGCCCGGTGATCGCGATCGCCAGGGTAAGGATCACTCCCAGCTCTGACCCTGCCGCAGCTACGATCACGATAACCGCCCCGGTCGCCAGGGACGCAAGACCGACGCCTCCCGACGCGGTGGACGTCTTGAACGCGCTGGACGCAGCCCTCTTCCTCCTCAAGGACTGTCTCGTCGATTATGTCGTCAGCTCGCCATCGCCGACCGACACCGACAAACCAGGATCGACGAATATGATGACGCTCATCGGCAGGCAGTTATCCGACGATCTGATCGAGTCCCTGGTAACCGACTGCCTCTCCCGGTCGGTGCCTAGCAACCATTGCGACCTGAAGAGTTACGGGACCGTCGTCGCGACGACCGAGCGGTTCCAGACGAATCTGATCGCGATCGGATTTCTCGATCCGCAGAACACGAAATTGACGGATTACGTCAACAACGTTGATCTCGTGTTCGCGAAGAAGAAGTGCCAGGAGATGCTAGAAAGAGCACGTGAACTGATGACGTCACCGCTGCACAATGTCGTGTCGGTGTCGGGCGTCGACTGTAAGCTGGAAGACGTGGAGTTGGGCCTCGACGTCGGAAGCGGAAAGCCGAAGGCGAAGTCGTCGGAGAAGGTGGCAGAACTATTGGACAACCAGCTATCTCCGCCGTTTCGTTTTCCGCCCTGTAAAATCAGGTTGTTCTACAGACATGAGTAAAATTATGTATATCCGATCGGTTTTTGTTAAACCGTTTTCACCATTTGTTGTTTTCTGCTACAGGGTGTGTCGTCATATGGGCTTTCTTATTCTTCTATTTAGCCCTTAAAACTAATCTGCTCTTGCTCACAGAAATCGCCTGTTTCAGCTTTTGTAAGCCACCTGTTTCATCTCACTTACCCTCATACGAGTTACCTTACCTAAAGACCCACTCTTCTCTTTTCACCATTTTCGTTCTTGAGAAGACAGCAGAAGATGCATATAAATTGCTTAAATTATTATAACAATACGATATAAAATTGCTTTAATCGTAATAATATTCGTTTCATTATTATTATTACCTATTCTTGGTTATTCAAATACTTGATTTTCTCTAAGGGATTCAATCAACTTAACAACATGTTGCCTTTAATTTCAATTTAGTTTGTATGATTATTTTAAGTATACGTAAGATTCAGTCGAATTCTTATCATTTAACATCATTATAATGAATTGAAAGTATGACTCTATGTCTGCTGTGTAGCGCCTGCGCTCATGAGCTGGTCGCAATGGCCTACCAGATCTTGCAGGAGGCGGTCGCTTCCCTTAAATCGTCTCCACCAGAGGGCGCCAGCGTGACGTCGGTCGGTGCTGACAAGCAGTGCGCCATTCAGCTGTTCTATGGCGTTCGGAATATGCTCGAACTATACTGTGTTGTCGTTCCAGTTTACCACAAGGAAGTGCTTCGGACAGTTCCACTCGTGTCCGGTAAATACGACGTTTGTATGTGTGGATCCATTATATTATCTGTGGGACGACTGGACGTGGTAGTGTAGCGGTGAAGGTCGCCGCCTTGTAACCGAAGGGTTGCAGGTTCGAATCCCACCGCCGCGTAAAGACCTTCAGCTAGTTCTTCACTCGCAATTGCTTGAGGCGCTTCGGAGTGTTGACTCCGACACACCTCCGGGCTGTTATCCGGACCGCCTCTGAGTAGTAAATGAACTTGAAGGGGCGGTTTAGAAATATGTTAATAAATGAATATTGTATCTAAGCATATTCCAAAGTTCTACCTGCACCTCATTGTGGTGGGAGGGTGAACAGTGATTGTCTGGTGAGAGTAGTCCATCAGTGGAGAAGGCTTTTGCTGAAGAACCATCTAGGGTGCTATGCGAGTAGGACAGACTCACGCAGTTGGCATTTACTGGAAGGACATCGAAGAAAATAGTCATTCAATAGGCTTACCAGCTTCCTTACACTGCCAGCAGAGGATTGATTACCACTCTGCACACAAGACCAAGAAACTTCAGAAGATGAGACCTTGTCAGAATCAAATGTTATGTGTATAGAAATATGTATGCATGACATTGCATTTATCTATACATATATGCATTTGTGTATGTAACTATGTATGTTTTTGAAAGTATACGTAATACTGGTATGCATTGATTAGGTCTTTGTATTTCATTGCGTCAGTTTTAATGTTAACAAACAAAATTATTATTTGCAAAAGTTACTTACTCCAGCCACAGGTTCTCATTATTTGCTCGGATCCATGACTGCATTATTCACTTTGCAGATAGTTTGATGCGTAAAACTTTCATGATAAGGATGTTAATCAAGTTTTGACAACTATTATAGACTTTTGCACCAGCTAGATGTGACTAAATATGCATAACTGGATGACTTGTGGATCATCAATTTGCTTAATATGGATTATTTATTTTTCCTACGTTTTTTAGGTCACTGACTGTATGTATGTGTAATATGTATGTACACCAAAATGCGATTAGCAATTGGTCTAATAAATATTATACTTACTTACTTATTATCATTATTGTTAATTATTCTCTTTCCAGCCGTTCATCACAACGACTGTATGTACATCGCTCACCATCTCACTCTGCTCGGCCATCAGTACCGACCTCTGCTTCCGGAGCCGCTCTGCCACGGCGCTGCCACCTTTGTCGACCTCGTTCCCGTCTTCCGTCGACTCGGCGCCAAGAACTTCATGGATCAGTTGATGCAACAGAAGTCCGAAATTCTTGACTGCTTGAGCGTCGCCCACGGTAACTGTGTCCGAGAAAGAATTGTATTGTATTGTTACTATTGTATTGGAGTTTTTGTATATATTTATATTTATATTTTTTCACACATTTCTATACCGCCCCTTCAAGTCTCCTACTACTCAGAGGCGGTCCTGACTACAGCCCGAAGATGTGTCGGAGTTTACACGCCGAAGCGCAACGAGCAATTGTGAGTGAAGAACTTGCTCAAGGTCTTTACGTGGCGGGTGGGATTCGAACCTGCTACCTGCACTACCGCGCCCCATGATATATTGATAGATATATTGAGTTGCATGGTTAGTCAGCCCACTCAGCCGCAAACAATTCTAGTGGTTGTCTGTGATGAAGACTCTCGATTTGTAAGAAGTGGTCGTTGAGTTTGAAAAGGTTGAGAAGCGCTCGGTTTATTACGTATGGTGCGAAGACTTGTGTGTGGTAATGAGACATTTTAAGTATCATCCATCCTTTGAGAGCACGGCTTTGAAGTGTCATTTCGTCAGACTTGATTGCTAGACTTTTCGGAACTTTTTGCCAAGATGATGTCACAAAGACAGTGATTTTTGCTCGGTTTTCATTCTGTGCAATTGCATTTTGAACAGCGTTAATGATAACTGGAGTAAAATACGTTCAAGATCCTGGATTGAGTGAGTACTGACTGCATTGATGCACGGTGTGACTGATATGAGGTCAGTTGAGGCCAAGGCAAATTCGTGATAATATTGCCTGCTTGATTATAAGTTCTTGGTTGGTTTATCTGTTGGTTGACTTTCCAATGTGTGTTTACTGCTGTGAGTGAAATGGTGTCAGTTCTTTATGCTTTTCTATCTTGCCTCATTCAGTCTAGTAGAAATGATCTGTATAGTGGTTGTCCTGCCAGACGTTAAACTTTGAAGTTGAGGGTTCTAACGATGGTATATACATACTTTTGCTGTGCCTGACAGTAGGAAAATGTGGGAAGCTATTTGACCTTTGTGTTTCTGAAGTGGCAAGCATATAAAGATATATCCAACTGATATCATTGGGTGATGGGTAGAGCTTGGAGTGGTGGATGGCACCAATCGCTTAAGACAGGAGGAGTTCATTCAGTTCGACTCATCCTTCATTCCTTTATTTCTTTGACTGCAATGTAAGTTGCACAGCAGCAAGCAGTTAAATTCGAGTGACCTTTTAATATTAGTCAGGCTGTAATAACCTGTATCATACTATAATACTTGTTATCATAGATCTGTTTTAATGTAATTAACGAAGGTTGTTATCAACATGATCAGTTCCTGACACCACCAGCAATAGATTTGAATAAGTGTCTTCATTTAATTTATTAACACATTTCTATACCGCCCCTTCAAGCCTATTTACTACTCAGAAGCGGTCCAGATCACAAACCGGAGGTGTGTCAGAGTCATACAATTGTGAGTGAAGGACTTGCTTAAGGTCCGTACACGGCGGGTGGGATTCGAACCTGCAACCCTTCGGTTGCAAGGCGGCGACCTTCACCACTACACTACCACGCCACAGCCTTCAGTCATTTTGTTAGGTTCATTCAGCCTCTGAGTGTTAGCTCTAGTGATGTTATGTTGTCTATCCGGTGTAGTATTGGGCTGTATTTGTTTCTGCTTTCTTCGAATCTTGCATGACTGCAGTGCATTGTGTTTGATTCTATCTACTGACATTCTCACTACATGTCTAACTCATTGGAGGAGGCTTTGTTGAACGGCTTTGTCTCGCTGAGTTTCATCGTTTCTTAGTTTGTCTTTTTAACTCTGGGTAGTTCATCAGTGAACAAACCTGTAAACAAACATGTTTGGGACCATCTTGTTTCTGTTACTTTCTAACGAGTTTCTGTAAATCTGCATTTACTGGCAAAGTCTAGAGCACCTTTACATCCCTTACCTTCTAATGCAGATAGACTTCTGTGTCACACGAGGCACAGTGTCATCACTCATTAACCTTTCTGATCCTTGAATCTGCCTCATGTTTGTACCCAATCTCCCTGATCTATGTCCCGCTATGCGTCTTGTTCTATCTTTGCCCGATTTTTATTTTGATATATGGGTTTACACCCGTTTATAATCGGTCTGCCTCACCTCCTTAATATGTACTCAATTTCTTTGATTTATGTACCCACTCTTTATCTATCTGTTCTACACAATCTCAATCTGTCAACTCAATCTATTGTCAATATTCTCTATTTATATCTATCTAATCTCGATGTATCTATGCCCAAAATTCTCTATCCATCGGATCTCCATATCATGCTATTCTCCTCTTCCTATCTCCCCAATTCTCAATCCTCCCACCCGATCTCCACCCTTTCTCCTCAATCTGTTTCCTCTGTCTCCCCAACCTCCTTCCTCTATCTCCCCAACCTCTTTACTCTATCTCCCCACTCTACTCCCTTTATCTCCACCACAATCTCCTCTCTCTGTCTCCCCAACCTCTTTCCTCTATCTCCCCAACCTCCTTCCTCTATCTCCCCAACCGTCCTCTGTCTCCCCAATCTCCTACCTCTATCTCTCCAATCTTCTCTATCTCCCCAACCTCTTTCCTCTATCTCCCAATCT
>JAQFXW010001988.1:0-13807 GCA_034693945.1 Dendrobaena attemsi
ACCCATAATTGTCTGTGAGGAAGGCAACGGGAAACCACCTCACTCATCTCATTCCCCAGGTGGCACAAGCCATAGAATCTGCCTCCGGGTAGAGAACTCGTCATCATCATCAACTGATAACACACACAGAATTTGAAATACAGTAGACCTAATGTGTACCTGTCAGCAAGGATGTCTTTACTCTTTAGCGATTGTATTGTTTTCTAGTCACCTAGATCAGCAGCTCTAAATTTTTTCAGACTCAAGGATCAATTATACATTTATTGGCACCTTCGTCATGGATCATCATTCACTAACAATTTTTTCTAAGCAAACCAGAAATGGTAGCCTAAAAATTAAAAAGTAGCCTAATACATAAATCAACATGTAATAGTTTTATACTGCCAATGGTCTGGCATGCATCCATTGAAATGAAGAACAAATTCATAATATTGCCAAAATTGAACTGTTTCTGTGTTTTAACGAAGAAAACAAGAATGTTAGGCCTTGCTTGAGAACCACCAGGCAGATAGCCATGGACCATTGGTGGACCACAAAACTGGCCTAGATTACTGCAACTTACTTAGTGTCTGAAAATAATAAATCAGGCATCGTAATTGTAATTTGAAACTTCTATAGCACCCACAAAAGCAACGTCTTGAGAATCAGCTTATTCACGCTCGCTTAGTCAAATCGAAATCATTAGGAATGGTGAGGGGTCGTGATCCAAGGAGGTCAGGCAGGCAGAGGGCTAAAGCAGGTGATGTTTACTGTTTAGACAATGAGGAAGGTGGGGAGAAGAGGGGAATCAGGATAGGATTGGGGAAAAGTAGTGTTTTCAGTGAGGGGGAATGGCAAAAGGTGAGGCTTTGTTAGTCCATAAGATGGGTCAGATATGTCATAATGCTGGGGGGAGTTTATTCCAAATGGACGAAATCGATATGGCTATGGAGCTGACATGCTGAAGCCTCAGAGAGTTCAGAACTCTTTTGCTGTAGCTATTACTAATAAATACAAATATAAATATGTATACTCTGTGCTTGATCTTTTTGTTTCAATTTCTGGCTTGTCGTTTATTTAATCTATGAGCTTTTTGCCAGCCACAATATGTAAAATCAGTTTTCACTCTCGGACTGTAATGTTTCAACGATAAGACGTCTATCGATTATCTTTATCTGGTCAACAGTCGACTTAAATACTTTAAATTTATTCCTTGTGTTCATCCACTCTGCTCAATGGCTTGTGTCTCTTGTTCACAACTTTGCTCTTTCAAATTGCTTATCCACCACAACCTACTTCTCTGTCTCGCTTACCGATCTTCTGGATATTGATCCGATTATTTACTTCGGTTTGGTGTGCCATCATGTTTGTACGTAGAAGCTACTAATTAAAATTATTTCAATAACTATAAACAACTTTCAATCTATGTGCATAGGGATATCGTAAATTGAACTCACTGCAATTAGATATGGTAAGTGCTGAGTGTCTTTCTTTGAGCCAGGAGACTGCGCTGCCACGGTAAACAATATTTCAGTTCCTAAATTAAATTGAGTGACTAAAGGAAACTCAACCAAACGAGAGAAAATATCCAAAAAGGAACACTTACCTTAAGCTTTGTCCTGCATTGCTAAATGAAATTGCTTTATGCTTTTTACTTGGATGTGCTGTGCTGGCACATTATTATTCCTCACGCTTTTTGGCCAGATTTCTTGTGCTTTGGATGCTATTGCCGTGCATGTATGTGTGTATTTCTATACCGCCTCTTACAGTCCACTATTATTCAGAGGCGGTCTCGACTACAGCCCGAAGGTGTGTCGGAGTTTTACACGCCGAAGCGCTTCAGCAATTGTGAGCGAAGAACTTACTAAAGGTCCTTACGCGGTGGGTGGGATTCGAACCAGCAACCTTTCGGTTGCAAGGCGGCGACCTTCACCACTATACTACCACGTCCCACATGGTCCTTAGTATATTGTAAGCATTTCTTATCTTATGCTTATAAGGTGAAAGTCTGAGGACAATGGACTTAAAATTGGCAGGAACTCCAAATATATGGCCTTTAAAAATTCAGCTGAACTTAAAATGGAATTAAAGATTAATTGAAATATTTGAAATATTTATGGCAGATTTGATGCTACATCTCTACCAATTTAACTTTGACAACGCACATGTGAATAGACTGGTTCCTGGTCACGTTTTAGGACACTCCTTTGAAATCTCGAGATTGTGACTAGGATCTATTTTTGTTTTTTTGGGATGACGATCAGAATGGATTGCTTCTCTGAGAGCAATCAACTTTTTCTGCCACAGTGGAATACATTTCCAGAACACAGGAGGTCTTTCAGTCCCTCTGGCTATTTTGTGTACTGGGTATTGGGTAAGCTCCGACTAACTTTTCGTCCTTCACTTGTGGCTACTTTGCCTTGAACTTTCCCAGATAACCAAACTTCTGGGACATAATTATGTTATCACAGAAATTGAATGACAAACTCTTCTTGACATTCCATTAGCATTCTGTGTATATTGGTTACATATCCACGGTTGCTCTGCGGCTACAGTTAGAATTACAGTTAGAAATTGTCAGAATGTAGATTTGTTTGATTTGTCACTGTTTGGTGAGATATCGTCTGTGAATGAGTGTGTAGCTGCGTATAGACACTGGATCACTACAGCGGCTGCCCTGATTCATTTTAGAAAACCTTTTGCTTCAGAAAGACCTGAAGATGAGTGAGCCGTGGTAACATGCGATCACCATTCTTGATCTATTTGATCAGGCAAGATGGAGAAGAAGTTGGCCTCTCGATCGAGATGCCATTTAATCGAGTGATGCTGATACATGATGCAGTTTTGCGGTTGCATCTCAAATCGTGAACCAAACGAATGGAAATACGATAGACATGCAAGCATTTGCATAAAATCAATCGACTAGTCACGATGATTCAAGACTTTTCATTGCTTGACATTTTCGATGGGTGATCGTTCTCAGTTTGACCTCACTCTTGCTGTTTATGAACCTCAAAATGGGGGAGGCTGAATCATTCATGTAGTAGTCGTTCTTCTTGATAACCTTCCAGAATTTTCTTTGCACAACAGCAGCAAGTGGACGATTTGTTTGTCATTTCAGTCACTGCATTTAGATGAAGCAATTTGAAGAAGGACAGTGCTCAGCCAACTATGCTGTGGCATGCGTTTAACAGTGCTACTGGAGATTGTTCTCGGATTGTATGTTTCCAGTTAACATGGGCATGTCCAGCATGCAAGCAGGTCAATCTGGTGAGCCAACCAACGAAGGTTCTAGGGTTTCTCAAAGAGAGGAATAGGGAGGGAGGGAGGAACGGGTAAATATGTATACACTAGATGTCTCAGGCATGTGTTATGCGAGTAGCCACAAGATTGGCTACTTATGCAATATCTCTACAATTTTGAACTATTCACAATTGCAATTTTGGTAATTGCAGAAGTAACTGACTGCAGTTTAGATGTTAACCACATTTAAAATACATTCAATTGTTACATTTATTAGAGACTAGTTGTACAAATGTAATCTTCTGGAAGGAAGATCTATTTTCTCTTGAGACCGGCCTTATCGATATTTCACCTCAGAAAATGACTAATATATACTGGATTCAATGAATTTCTCATTATAAATGTTAATATTTGATATGGGCCAAATCATCTGCAAGCACATAAACGTTGCTGCTTGTAAAGTTCTCCTTTAGAGACAGCAGTTGCTGGACGGTTTCCATAGTTTGCTAAGCGTGACAGTTATTCACCTCGGGTGATCCATTTTCCATGTCTGTGGTTGTCACTCCCTCTGTCTAGGGCTCTACATCAATCATCCTCGTGACATTTATACTTGGCACGGTTCTCTTGGTTCTTCTGTTCACTGAAAAATGTTATTTTCAGTTTTTGCATCTCTGGTGGGATGTCATGCTGACAGAGTGACAGAGGCAGACAGTCAAACAGAAAGACACAGTCAGAGAGAGAGACGTTACCCTCGTTTCTTACTGTCTGCTAGTCAGTCAATCCTTTTGGAATTGTGACATCAACTATGAGGAAGTTTAGAAAATGATGAATTAAATTTTATTAAATGTGTTGCAGTAGGAGTAATGTTACAAGCAGAAGATTCATTCTGTGAGAAGGCTTTTGTAGATGAGTATGCCTAACTCATTGCAGAAACAGTTTCTGTGAATGAGTCTGACAGTTGATGCTTGAGGCTGGCATTTCATTGGTCGAATACCTACCTTCATTGCTTCTAGGAGACACACACACAGGCTGACTCAGTGACTTATGCTGGAATTTTGTAATGATTGAAATTTCTGCATTTTTTTCAATGTTTAATTAGCTAATATATTAGAGTCAACATCATCACAAGTGTTCTGTGCCAATGAAATCCCCGCTAATTGTGTATTCGCATTTTACTATGCATAGCAATATCCATTATGTTATCCACAGATTCTACTTCAGTCTGCATCAAGCGTGCTAATCCAAGAGCCAACTGAAAAGTACATTTGTTTCAACTCAAGCCATATTTCACCTAAGAAAATGTTGCCAATTATTGTACTTTCGCTGTTATTCTTTAGCTCAAGTATCGTTCTCCAAGACGATGTATTAAGTACGGGCTTAACGTAGATGGGGAAGGTTAGGATAATGGAAAACAAACTGGCATGAAGAGCATACGGTTCAAGTTTACTGCCCACAACCCTCCCTAAGGTGAACACGGCCTTTAATTTGCTAGGGGTGATGGTAACATGAGCTGCAGGTAGGGCATAATGGCTAGATGGCCACTGGACAGTTGAATTCAACTCCCATTATGTAATTGGTGATCATCTGGGGTGTGTCAGTTTGACTGTTGATGAGTGAAGGTTCTTGTTATTATTATCTTATTGTATCAACTGACCATTGGACTATTTAGACTTTGTAACTCCTACTGGATGTGAAAACCAATGTTTTTGCCAAAAGAATGATTTCCAGTGCAGTCAACTGTGGGACAAGATACTGCCGGTCTTTTTGTTTAAGAAGACCATCGTTTGAGCCACACAATTGAGATATTTACTTGTTTAATTGCTGCTCTGGTAGTAGTTGTAAGTAGTTCTCCTTCCATTCATGCGCTGCCATCCCCCACAACGTTATATTACCATAGTATTTGAAGTTGCACCAAGTGATCAAATTGATCTCGATGGCCCTATTCAAAGATTAAATATTTATGATGACCATTGCTACTTATCTGTTTGTTGTGGCATGGATGAATGCAACTGTAGAGTTATCAGGTTGCATTTGTGGAGCTGACATTAAAAAAATGTCAGGGATTAGATGGGCAGAAAGAGTCTTCCGTTAGCCGAAAGACTTTCAGACTTTACATCTCTATAGAATGGGCATCTTCTGTGTTTCCCATGTAAGGGTTTACTGGCTTATTAAAGACTGATGGATTATGTTACAATTCTTATTAGACTAGTCTTTTGGGGCTTGATTATGACCGATTGCTTGGTAAGGAATAATCAAACGGCCTGCGTAGGTTGACAGTGAATCTGGGGGATTGTGGTGGATCATTGGCTTTATTAGGTCATTGGAATTCAGCTTCACACGCATTTCAGGAACTGGGCTTAAGGCTGATGGAGGCAGACAGACATAAATGAAGAACAAGGAACAGGCTTGGATTTAGTGCATGGCATTTCCTCTTGGTAAATGATTATTGTTTGCTTTGCTGTATTCCAGGAATTCAATTTCAGCTATTTTATCTGGTGAACAGATGTTTTGGGTTTCAATGCAGCAGATGCTATGGATTTCATATTTTCATACTCTGCCATTCTATTAACAATAAGTTGTATTATATTATGAATGTATAGACCCTATTCTGTTTAAGGATTTATATAGCACATTGAGTAGGGTGAACCATTCAGAGGCACTTCTGACAACTATCCCCATATCCATCCTGTTGCCAGTCACATAAAAATGTTGCATCTAGATCATCAGATTGAGAACAGTCTATTCATGAAATTTCATTTGTTATGTTAGTAACGTTAAGTTCAGCTGTATGTAAGTACAGACTCTAATGATTACATATATTTTAGACATTTCCTCTGCATTCCAAGATTTGATTTGATTAAGTTAAACACACTATACATGCTCAAAGACCTCATTTCAGAAAGGTTTATAGGGTGCTATCTTGTAAAATTGATGTTGTGTGCTAAAATAATAATGTTACTAGATAGCCCATAAAAGTCGAAGTTAATAAAGAAGAAAAAGTATTTTAGATGACCTTTCTGTACATCGTCTTCTCCATGCTGATTTTTCCTAAACTTTAGTTTCTTTTGTGCCTACTTCATTCTGTTACACTTAGGTTGTCAAAGCCAATTAGCGTGCAGGAGCAAAAACCTTTCAGCTATAAATGACATCTTCACAATGGGTCAATGTTTATAAAAAAAGACGTTAAGTGCCATCATTTTCCATGGCAGCACTGGTCGAAGGTCTGATCATGCTATGTCAACATTCTTTTGACTGCAAAAAGTGATCAAATGTTTTTACTATTTTCTAGAATGCCTAGAATTTTAATTTTGTGGCACATAATTCTGCTTCATCAAAGCTATGTTGATTGTACACCAGAATGTTAGCAATTGGTTTACCAAAGGATACTCTCACTTGCTTTCTTACTTACTTAGAAGGCTGTGAAACACAGTATCCCATAAAGCAGTGTCGTCTAATACAATTTATGTAGCTTGATAACATGGAATGCTTATTCTGTAGACGGTCCAGATAAATAATAGTGCATCTACATTGTATGCGGTTATTAGTTGGCATGCTGAGAAGACGTTGTAATTCTCAGAATGAATTGCTGATTTTTTTTATTTTATTGACTTGATAGTTAACTAATTTGCAGACATTAGCAAACATTAATTAATTGTGTAAGCAATGTAAATGGAATAGTGCTTTTAGGTAAATTCAATTGCAAAACATTATAGTTAATAATTACAAGTTTCAGTTTAGTTCTTTGTATGCAAATTATTCCCATTTCACATTTATAATAACACGATTAAATCAATGGTCTGGGAATATCTGCATTGGAAGACGTCTTGCATGCTTGACTATTTTGTGCAGCTTACCTATTTAAAATGTTCAGTAATTCTTTGTTATATCTATGAGACGGCTTTGGTAAGCATCGATGGCCTACCTGGCTTGTCATGTTTTATTGTTCCAAGTGGCCAAGGGTAGTTGATTTCATTTTCCGACCTCTGCCTCCCAAGCATCGGTCGGAGATTCGTTTTAATGAATTGGCCGAAGGTGCTAATGGAAGTGTGTCACTGAAAGTCATTTTCTAATCATTCGTTCCCTAGAGGTCAAGATGTAATTTCAGCGCCTCGACCAGACCATGTGCTTTATTCAGTTCATCAACTCAGCCATGAGCGTGGCAGCATCTTTCCGTGTTTGCTCTCCTAGAAGTTGCTGCTGCATTGGAAGCTTGTTGTGAAGGAATGCATTTATCTCGCCTAATCCAATTTGGTTCTTCATTATCTGGCGAGTTCAGTTTATGTAGCCGGATTTACTGTAACTCGTTCAAATGAGTCGATAAACTTCATCTTCCTGTCTGACATGGAGTAATCTCCCAAATTGGATTTCATCAATGGCCACTGTTACTCATTGAGACATTGTTTTGTTATTCTCTGCTTCTTCTGCAAAGTCTCGTACCATCTTTTTAGCCTTTATACCCAGCATTTATCACTGCCTAACCTCTGTAGCAGCTTTACGTTTATCTTAGCGGTTTCCATTTTGGAGGTTGCTTAGAAATCTATGGAAAGACTCAAAGTCAATTCCCGTAATTACATCCACAATTTTGGGACAACATAGACGATAATAATTGCATGAGCACTGATCTATAGCAGCTGGGCTACTGCTATGATTTCCTCTTTTCTGCAGAATGAATCCTTTAAATCAGTTCTACACTTAAGAGAACAATGATGATGATGATAAATGTGACTGCTCCGATTGATTGGATGCAGCGCTTATTCTTTGGACAAAGTAATTGAATTCAGGGCTTAATTTATTGTGACAGGAGGCTTAGCCTTGCATGTGTGTAACTTGGCTGTTGAATGTCCAGGCACACAGGGGATGTGTTTCTCCAACATTTTCAAACAATGGCTGTGGAGGATTTATGGCCAACGACACACTGTAACAGGTTCCAGGTATTATTGAGCTGTCCAATAACTTGAATTGAGACTTTAGAATAGAATTCTTGCCTTTATTGGCATCCTACTTGCCTGACATGCCTGTGGACCTGGCAATTTCGAGAGAAGAGCCGTATTGCAAGTGTTCTGCCTACTGGATGAAATAAATCAATAGAGCTTTATAGCAGTGATGCCTTTTTGAATAATAAACCAAGACTGATCAATTTGAAATGAAGTAGATCAACCGCTCAAGCAGCACTTACATGCCAACTGAATCTTGTTAAATGTCTTAATTAACATCAACGAACAATGCTCAATGCTCATTCTTGCTCTCTCATCAAATCTGTCTTGTCCAATAACTGTGAACTGTTTGGCATTACTGGTGTCAGTCGTCTGTAAGAGGTGTGGTGGTGACTGTTTTTGAATCCATGAAGGGCTAAATTCCTGTTGCTGGTAAATTTGTATTGGATCAAGCAATTAGCTTAGTCCAATTAGTCAATGTACTATTCTACTGCAATACTGGTGCCGAGCTTGATTCTTGCATGTATGCTTTCAGACACTATACATTTGAAGTACTGGTATGTTAAAAAATCAGTTTTTCTATAAGTCAATATGTTATTGTTCAGCTCTAGTGTGTCAGCTTATAGGACATTAGCCCAGTTAGCTACAATGGGGAGCGAGCCAGGCTGGTTGTTTCACCAACCGGCGGCTCAATACCTGGTGCTTATTTAAGAGATTTAGTAATCTTGGGCTACCACGGTTCTTACACAGGGACCTAAAATGGCGTGGCGTCCATTCAAACGGACAAGTGCTTCTGAATCATTTCATCGATCTGTTTCGACTGCTTACAAACTATGGCACGTTAATCTCTACCATTTATTTGTTTATATTTCACTGCTAGCAGTTTAGTGCAACGTAGTTGTTACATTTCATAAATCATAGTGATTTTCAAGCTTTTTTATGCCGAAATAAGTGACAAGCCTAGATTGAACTAGAATACTAGATTTACATCGGTAAATGCAAATCTGATGTAATATTAACTTAAGCACTGCTCTAGCAATGCAAATAGATGGCTGCTGCTAAGTTATACCATAGACAAGTTATTATCCAAGACTAATCAATTTGAAAGTGGATTAGCCTCTAAAGGAGTGGTAGGCCTATTTATAGACCAATTGTGCATAGTGTTCAATAGAGCATCAACTCCATTTCGGAGCCGGACAACTCGGAACGGACAATTCGGAGCAGACAATTCGACACGGACAATTTGGAGCAGAACATTCGGAGCGGACAATTCGGAGAAGACAATTCGGCATTGACAATTCGAAGCAGACAATTCTGAGCAGACAATAGAATAGAAATCGCACCAAAATCTGTTCTCCGATCTTAGATTCGACGAACTGCACCAGTTGCAAAAGCCTATTACACCTGGCAATCAAAGTTCAGAGCAATGAAGACAATATCATCAGGAACTGGTGTTTAATGGATACAGCGTTTCATAATCTCGAAGTAGATACTTAATTGGTAATGGTCAGCATAAGAACAGCACCCTATTAAACTTGCAACTTTCTAAGTTTGTCGTCCCGCTTCGTGTCAAGCTAATTATATTTTAATCCTTTAGCATATAATAAGTGGGATGAGATTAAAATGTTGCTATATTATAGCAACATTTTAATCTCATCCCAATTCATCTAAAACTGACAATTTTGAGCCTTCCTCCTGTGAGGGGAATGAAGCAGAAATCTTCATAAAAATTCATTTAGGGGAAAAAATTTGACGAGGGGAAAGGAATTGTTTTGGTAGTTGGGACAAAAAATGGTCATCAACTTTTTTGGCGGATACGATGTTAACTCTTGAGAGAATTTCTGAAGTTGAGACTAAAATGAAGGTCGTCAACTTTTTTGGCAGATGCGATGTTGAAGTTTCAGAAACATTTTTAAGGGGGAATTTTTCAGAAAAATCGGGGGAACGCTTCCTAGGCTTAAGGGGAATAGATGCTCCTGCTCCCAAATCGTGTCAGGCTAGCTACATTTTAATCTTTCATCTCGCATCATGTCAAACTAGCAACATTTCAATCCTTCATCCTGCTTCAAATCACACTGTCAACATTTTGGTCTTTCATCCTGCTTCATGTCTGTCTAACCATGAACATTTCAGTCTTTCATCGCAATTCGTGTCAAACTAGGGCCACTTGACGAGAGAGTGATTTTTGGTGCGATTAGAAATTCGCTTCAAATTGTCCGACTCTGAATTGTCCGAATTGTTCGCTCCGAATTGTCTGGCTCCGAACTGCACACTAGAACTACTCCATTTTGCATGTTATCTGTTTGCGAATGTCTCCAGTCCATTGCAAGTTGGTGCAACCGAAAGTGCTCTGGTCTATATCTTATCTGTAACAATCACCAATGTTTGTCTAATGTAAGACAAATGTCCTTTGTGATGATGATTGCTTTTCAGTTCTGTTTCATACTATTTTTTCAGATGTACTCATTAAGATAAGGCATGCCGTCCTCACCAGTGGCCAACTTGTGGCCAAGCCTCACTCAGCCTCCCTACAGCAAGTACCTTTCATATAACGAAGACATCAAGATGGAGCATAAGCAGGTGGGCAGACGGTCTACTACTTCTTGCTACAAACGTCATATTCAGACAATCAGGATTGTTCTTATTGTTTCTGCGTCGTTCGTCTGTGGAGTGATTGTGACATATTGTGCTGTGAGGTGGACGTATCCACAGGGTAAAGTTCAGCCAAGCATTGCTGCTGCAAAGGGGAATTCAGTTAAGGTGAGTGTCACTATCTTTATTGACTTAAATGGGTATAAGCACAGTGTTCCTATACATAAGTCACTAAAGTTATTTAAGCTGCCATCTTAATATTATATTTCCTTAAATTCATAGTGCTCAGTCATTTCACATATTGTCTCCTTGGCAACAGAAAATGCTATAACACAGTTTGTGACTGCATGGAGAACGAAGATGTCGTGGAGTTATTCATTTCCTGGGAATGACTTTTGAATCCAGATATAAAGTGATGAACCGTCCTCTTGTTGCTAAATGCCAGAGAACTAATCCAAATCATTCAACAGAGTAGTCTTCTATGAATGTATGTTATAGTTTGACACTGTTTCATGGGTCTATAATTCATCTTCCTATTCCTCTGTCTCTCTCTCTGACCTGTCAGATTGCATTTGTCAGTGTTTCTGTCACAAGTAAATTTCTTCATTGAGCTTTTCGCTTGACGCTCACTGCTTGAAAAATCTATCTTTGCGTTTATTTGCTGTGACCACTGTCTTTATCATGTTTCATGAACCATTTATCCTCTGCTTACACATTTTTCAGACAATTTGAATCCAGATATATTATATTATAGTCAATGAATTGTTGTTTCCCAGTACTTCAGAGGTCACAGAGTAATGTTGATTTGTAAACTTATGTATCTTCTTTTAAACATCCTAAAGTCACTAAGGTAAGAGGTAAACTACAAAGGGACATTCATTTAGACAATATAGTCTATGCATTGCAGGGGTCACCTGAGCTGAGGGGTTTTGAGTAGGCCAAAAACAATAATGGTGTGTTTAACAGATGTTTAAAAAACAGGGTAGGTAGATAGGAAATAATTTTCTTTTGGTAAAATAAATTTATACGGTTCTATTTCACCATTTTGCACTTAACTACAGCACACTTGGTTATACTGTGATGAAAGCCTGTATCTATAGAACAGTCAATTAGATTTAACTTTTTATAATATGAAGTTTGCCATTTATCAAATTTCTAACTTTATTTGAGTTTTAACTGTTTGGATTGTGATAGAAGTTCAGTGTTGTACTTCAAATTGAGCCCCAGAAATTTCAAGAAACTTTTTTATCAATAATTTTTTTAATTTCTAAAAGAAATATTTAAACAAAATTATTTGATTCGCCCCAAAATGGTGACTCGGTCGGGTCACCATGAGTCAATGGATAAACTTGCTTTATTTATTAATACAGTAGCAATTGCCATGAATGGATATTGGACAATGTGCTGTAGTTTAAGTGTATGTGTTGCTGCTGTACATGATTATGTTTTCGTGTGATATTTGGTTCACGTTGTAACTCGGGTTTTATACTGTTTTATTGAGTAGTAATGAAAATTCAACAATTGTTTGGTCTTCAGATCTGCAAAGGGCCTCTGCATGAACAACACAAGATCAGCAGGGATTTATTGACCTGCAGTGGTCTTCTATCGCTAGGTACCTTCTACATACCCTTCCATGACCCCTCAGTCAATATGCAAGGACTGTACTGATGTCTTTGTGGTGGCGCAGTGGGATAGTCGCCGCCTGTCATCCGAAGGGTTGTGGGCTCGATTCAGACCAAAGCCAAAGACAGGGACCTTGAGCAAGTCATTCACTTACAATCGCTCGTGGCGCTTTGGTGTAAAAACGCGGATACACCTCCGTGCTGTAGTCAAGGCCACACTCTGACTAGTGGACTTGAAGGAGTGGTATAGAAATGTGTGAATTAGTATAAATAAAAATAAAATATTCAATATCTATCTAGCAAACTGGTAATTTAAAAACATTTGATTAGGCTGACCTGCTGGACTTCGCTTAGACCTGGGAGTGACTTTTGTCAGCCAATGTGACCCCACTTGACCATAAAATGACTTGAATTTGAAGTTGCGACTTGAAGTAACAATGAATTGAGGTGACTTAGCAGAAAAATAACCAACTTTCGACTTAAAGTCAACTTCTTATGGGGTAACATCGAGTGGGCTTGATGCTAACGGTCAAGCCAATCTTGCTTTGCAAGCATTAATTTCAGAAAGGCATTCTAATAAGATATGAGAGATCTCAAAACGTGATGAGTACAATTTTCCAGTGCTATTTTATGCTGCTCGTGCTTGTATTTGAATTGAACAGTTTTTAAAATGATACTTGTCTTTTTATATTTTTCACCTCATTGATATTGTCTTAAAATAACAACAAAAATTTATATGGCGTCGCAAGACAGTCGTCCTTAATTGTTATAATTCATTATAATTCATTTTAGGCCTATATTGTGCAATAATAAAATGAAAATGAGTTATCATTTTGTAGGTCTACAATGAACAGCAGGGCTACTTATAACAAAGACTATGATTGCTACTAAGCTTATAACGAGTAAGAGCTACTGTACAGTAGCTATGAGATTGTATGCTTGATATCGCTGATTCTGCATTTCAGTGTGACGATCTAACATAGAATAACAAAACAATAGATAATAGCCTAGGCCCTGTGTAAGTATATGATTAAGACTAATCATTATTAAGCATTCAAACTCATGTTTATCTGTTTTAGACCCATGTAAACCAAATGCAGAGTTTTGTGGGCAAATTTATCTGCATTGTTTTCTATGTGATTACACAAGACTTCTACTAGACCTACAGAGTTGCTGAAAACAGTCTTGTAACAATTATTGCTTTTGCTGTATGTTAAGGATAATATTGTATTTACTATACTCAGTGTATTTCAATAATAAATGAATAAATGCAACTACTGCAACAGCTGATGACTATATTCAACCCATTCGCTTTTTGATCCAATGAAAAGAATTAAGATAAAGGCAAGAAGACATTCCATTAACACTTTGACTGTTAGGAACGAGATATCTCGTCATAAATTAGGTATGCCTGGACGCGAGGATGACGAGAAATCT